>PVKB01007641.1:0-30282 GCA_004027205.1 Ctenodactylus gundi
TTTTTTTTTTTTTTTTTGGTAAAACTTTACCATTTTTACCGGTTTTTTTTTTGTTTTTTTTTGTTTGTTTTTGTTTTTTGCTGGAGAGGTGAATGTAAATGTGACGATGTCTTCTCTAGAGTTTTGAGGCTGATGGATTTTGTTTTTCTGCAATAGCTGTAAATAAAAGACTTATTTTTCTACCTAATTCATAAATTGTTTTTGATGATGTTATAATTTACCTGATCGCTGAAACATGAGGCCATTAAGACACTGGTCCATCTCCAAACTTTTGTGTTTAAAAAACAGGTTAGTGCAAAAACTCCCAACCCACTCCCAATAGGTTTTAGAAATAAACTCATAGATGATAACTTCATTAACCTGTGACAAGACCAGATTCAGCCATTCAAGTGTCCAATTATTTGCTCATTAAGATTAGTGGAATTGTTTGTCTCTGATAATCTATTAGAAAGGAAAAGTATGTGTTGACTGTGTTAGGCTTCTCCCTTCCCTGAACTCTTGTGCTACTACCCACCCTCAACCAGCCTCAGGGGGAGCTCTTCCTTATCGCGACTCTTCAGATTCAGCTGACATCAAGGAGAGACGTTTCCTGACTAGCTAATTTATACACACACACACCACACACACACGCACACCCGCACGCGTCCCCCTGTACACTCTTGTGTACCTCCCCGAAACAAAAGCCTCTTTCTGCCTCATTTTTAGTCTATTTACAGTTGTCTTTACTATTATGTAATTGTTTCTTTCTCCCAGGTAATTTTTTATGGCGAAGCCATCATTTTCAATAACTTCCCTTCTTCTCTATGACTAGATTTGGTTTTATTTAAGACTTTGCATATGTAATTATGACATTAGCATTTATAATTACAGAATAATAGAGCTTGAAGGTGCCTTGGAGTTACTGTAGTCTTTTTTCATATTTTAATATGCATAAGATCACTGAAGAGCCTATTAGTATTGGATTTCAAATCAGTCTCTCTCCTGCCAGGGAACACGCTGTAATTGTACCCGGATATATACTTTAACTAATACAAATGTTTCAGATCAGTTCCTCGGTGAGCACATGTTGGGAGACACTGATTCTCCAATGCCCTCATTTGGCAGATGAAAGAGTGAAGAGATGTGATTAAATCTGAGAACCCACAGCTGAGCAGTGAGCCAGACTTCCAGTATAACACTTTAGCTTTCAGACCATTACATATCCCATTATAACATACTGTCTCCGAAAAGTAAAAATCATAATGCCATTATTTTTCTAATGGGAGGATAATTAAAAAATCTATTCAAAAAACAATTTCTTGAAGTATATGAAACAAAAGAGAGTCCTTTGGACATGTTAGTACATTAGCATTAATTATTAAGTGCTAATTAGTAACATCACACATTGAATCCTGTAGTGGATTATCCTCAAACTGATTTCTGAAAGTAATATTAAGCCTTCATTTACATTCTTGGGAAGCATTATTTCTGCCTAGGAAAATATATTAGCATTGTTCTGATTACCACTTTATCCAATCTGCCTTCAAATTTCTATTCTATAATACAGCACAATCTACTATATATTTCAGAAAATACAGTTTGACAAAAAAATAAGATTCTGTCTTTTATTGAAGAACAAAAGCAATAAATCTTTAGAGTCCAATTAGACATATACAATATTAGGAAAAGACAGCGAGCATTCTGGTAGCATAAAATAAAGAATAAAGTTTCTACATTGATACATGGGATTTTGTTTTGTGTCTGTGTGTACAAAACTCTTCTACTGTCTTACTGAATTTTCCTTCTCTGTTTCCTTTTTTTTTCTGCTACATTTCAAAATATAAGAATTTGGTTTAGTCTTGCTCGTAGCTTTGCAAACAGTATACAGTAATCTGGGAAGGAATCATTTTGAAACTTGGCCCTGGACAGTCATTTCAGGGTTGTTCCAGCTGGTTACAAGGGTAAGGACAAAGGAATGACATTAGAACAATGCATGAACAAACAGCATTTAAGAAGTATTTTTAATTTGAAAACCCTATTATTATTATTATTATTATTGTGGCGCTCAATATATCAAAAAAATAAAGACCTTGATATTAGAGTACCATCACTTCACAAAATGTACATGATGAACAAGTGACTTCTGAAAGTTGGATATAGGGAGGCCTAGGACTTTACTAGAAATCAGCTAAGTTGGCAATCAGCCAAATGTGTAAGTAGTATTTTACAATGTTTCATATTTGAAATACAAACTTTTTATTATGTTTTATTCTTAGAAATTATTATTTGCCCTCGTTGCTTCTGTTTTATATATCTATGCCAATATATTACAGCAGAGGATAATTGACCTATTATCTTATTTGAAATGTTGTTCTTTATTTCAATTTATCCTTGTTACAGGCAACAAATTCACATAAACAGCTAATGAGGAGTCAAGTTTCAGTCAGGTGCTTATTGTCTGATTCTCAGATATGACTATAAACAATGGTTTGTTTGTTTGTTTGTTTTGTCCACTTGCAGTATGATCAGCAGGACCACTGAAAAGTAAAATCTGAATCATTTGAAAGAAAAAAATAACTTTTAGGTCTTTGGTGTGGCATTTAGTTACTCATAGCTCCAGGTTAGGGAAGTCCTGGGGAAGAAGCAGGTAGAGAAGCAGTGATCCGTGGCAGGGTTGTAAGGATTTACTTTGTACATTTTTCTTTATATGTAACAAGACGATTATTGACATCTTCATATTAACCACATTTCATTTCACTGCAAATATACTTTTGTGTCTGTTCACATGCTTGACAGGTGTGACCTTGAAGAGATTATGTCAATTTGAGTCAATTAGGAACCATGCCTGGATTAGGGTTTAGGAACTACAGAGCTACACTTAGGTTAGGCAATTAAAAACCAGCCTGGATTAAGCAGTTAAGCAACAGCCTGGATTAGAGCATGAGTGATTTGTGGGCCAGCAAATGAAGGAATAACACCCACGTAGATGTGGAAGGGTCAAATGGGAACTCAAATTGTATAAAAGAAAGGAAGAAGGAAGATTGTTACAGCCTTTTGCTCTGGGAAGAGACTGGACTTGATAGGCCTTGGCTTCCTGTTTGCGATGTCGCGAGGAGCTGCCTCCACCTCTGCCTCTGCCATGTACTTCCATTGTTGCTGGTTGCCCCTGAGTGGACTGTGACCTTCTGAAACTGAGCGAAAATAAACCTCTCCTCCCCTAAATTTGTGGATGTCAGGTGTTGAGTCACAGCCACGAAAAAGCAACTAAGACAACAAGAAAGTATTACAGTCAACCAGCTTGCTCAGATGAGAGCTTCCGAATTCTAATAGTACCTCATCTAGGCCTTCCCATTGTGAAAAGAAATCAGAAAAAAATCCCAGAAATATGGGGTTTGATTTTTTTAAAAAATCAATATTTTATTTTCAGCTCTACCTAGTATTGCTTGTGAGACCTTGAACATATCCTTGACCCTCTTTGACTTATACTTGCTTCAAGTAAAGAAAAAAAAAAAAAAAAAACAAACAGAAGTATCTTATGCAGAAGCATTGTGCAGAATAGACTATGTGAAAATTCAGCATGTGTCTGTAAAGTTGTTTTACTGCTGAAATGTCTACCCTCTCTTATTTAATGCTTTCAAACACAATGGTTGCATTTAACATCTTCAAAGCTGTTAATGTTACAGTCAACTTCATAAAAATACATGTGGCGTTTCTTTTTAAAATTTACCACCAAAATCATGACGTAAATTTGAAGCTTGAAAGATGTTTCCCTTATTATATATTATTTGTAATCTCCACTCAACTGCTTTCCTCCTGCTTCAGATATTTAAATTATGAGTTTATGAAACTTGTAAGACTAAAATTTTAGCAGATGGTTCAGCTCTAGAGTTTCAGCTGAGCCTGAAATTTTTAGATTTTTTGGCAGATTAGAGGCTATAGCTGCTTGCTCCAAATTTAGACAAAATAATCTAAATAAGGAGTGATGTGATTATAGTGGTTCCAAGAAGGAATTATAAAATACACTATGTATTAAGAATATTTGATTATCTGTACTTGTAACTAAAATCATAAATTAATAGAAACATGAACCATAGGAAGTGTTTGGCATTTCAAAAATACAGATGCTAATGTGTGAGTCTCTTTTTTGAATTTATACATGACAGTCTTGGACAAATATCTAGATAGGAGAATAAAAATAGTTAAATTGGGTTTTGCAATTGCAAATCTGTAAGACAACTGTGATGAATTTATTAACCAAGACATTACATTTAAGAGACAAGGCATTTAATTTATTAGATCATCGGGATTGAAAAATAGATACAGAGATAGAAGAGATATTTTCTCCGAACACTTAATAATGGATTTCAAAAAAAGATTTATAATATAACTATATTTCCTATAGGTATGTTTGTTCATAAGGGCCAAGGAAACCTGTTGTCAGTGGGAAAACATTCATTGGTTTTTTATTCAACAACTTTCCTTTCGTTGCACATCTGCCAGTTGTGTTCTAAAATACTGGACAGCTGCATCTCGTCCTCATGCTTCTGCCTGAGCCTAGACTCCTCCCCTGGACAGGAAGACCCTCTTCATTTTTTTCTCTCTCCCACTTCCTCTCTCTTATTAATGAAGTACATTCATGGTAAAACCAGTAGCTTTATATGCCTGCATGTACTTACAGTACTTTAATATATGTTTTACTACCATTCCTACAAACATTGGGTCCTTAATTTTCAATGAGCAAAAGACAACACCGAGACGGCCTCAGAGTGGACAGTCCAAGAACTCTGAGAGCCATAGCCAGGTGTCTCCATTAAGATTGAAACTGGAGAGCTGGTGATTTCCATGAAAAACACAACTAAACTTGTGTGATGATTTTCATTTGATACACTGAAAATTGTCTTATGCACAATATCTAGGAGATCAAAATATTACATATGTGCAGAGTCTAAACTATATGAAAGGATATTAGCAAGAATTCTAACTAAGTGAATATTTAGATTGTCTGTGTTAATGAATAATATATCAGTCTCTTTCTTATAGTCAGGCATTTTTTTCTTTTAATTTGGTATCATTGAATTTTGAAGTTAAGTTTTGTAAGGAATGGATTTGTAAATCACCTGATGTTTTTTCTCCATGATTTTATCTTTTTCCTAAAATAAATCATTTTATGTCATACTATATTTAGAATATGCTGACCACAAAATACTGTTTACTTTTTTTAAATAATACAGAATGGTATGAAAACGAGGAAGCTTCATAAAATGGTTGTAGCTCAACTGTTTATATAATAATAGACCTGAATTTATACCCTCTGTCATGTAATTTCATATTTTAATAAGCATATATATTGTGTCTGGGTTAGACATTTATAGGGTTTCAGTGGGACTTGGTTATTTTGATTAATGATGAGTATCCCATGCTTTTATTAATGAAAAGCATACCTATGCAATAGGAGAACAAGTTGTACACATATTTAGTAAATTTCAGGTGACAAATTCTTCAGGATGACCTTAAATAAAATTGTGAATATTTATGTATTTATATATGAACTCCTAAGCCAGAGGCATACAATGAGAAGTACATAGAGATATTTATGTAGTGTATTTAAATTGCAGTTGAAAAAAATAATCACAATAAAATTTAAAAACATTATTTATTTCTCCTGTAATCTTTTTGAGTTCATTAATTAATTCTGTGTTTCTGACAATCCAATGTTATCTTTACACAGAGGTATGTAGAAAAGCAATCAAAAATTAGCAAAATATGTGTCTTGTCTAAATGATTGAGTTTGCTTTGAAATGAACTTTCCTTTGGAAACTTAGGTCAATCCATACACTTATACCATATATAAGTAATTGTATTAATACATACTCAAAATGCTTTCTACCTGATTTTCTCCTGCCTCGCTCATATATTCGGAAAACAATGATAATAAAAGACATTTTTAAAATGAGAAAAATAGAACCTGAGAAAATGACTTCCAAATTATCTCCAAGGAGAGGTAAAGAAAAAACTGTAGATCCTGCAGAGAACACACTCCCAAAACATATCCACCTTTTACAGAAAAAAAGAAAAATGAAAAAATACATAGCTACATTTTAGGAAAATACATTGATGACCGAGAGAGCATCGTGATTATTATCATATTTTTCACAAGTGTAAGAATATGTGAAATTGAAATATTTAACAAAGGAAGCTTCCCCCCCTTTTTATTGATATGTATAATTGCAAAACATAGTTAACGTTGATCTTGAGTATTTTGTGCACATAAATATCATGGAAAAGTTACAAATTCTTCCCTTCTCTCTTTTTGAAACTCCCTGTCCCTCCTCCTCCCCTCCAGCTCCCATTATTCTCCACATTAAGTTCTATGCAATAATTGTGATCTGAGTTTCTCATATCAGAGAAACCACTCACTATTTCACCTTCTGCTTCTGACTCACTTCTCTAAGCATGATGGTCTCAAATTGCTTCCATTTACCTACAAAAGCCTCCAACTTATCTGTCTTTATAATCTATCTTCATAGATGAGTACCATTCCATTGTGCATAAATACCACAATTTATGTATACATTGGTCTGTTGATGGGTATTTTAATATCTTTCACATTTTAGCTATAGTTGTGCTGCTATGAACATGCGTGTACATGTATGCCAGTTATATGTTGTTTGTAACTCTTTTAGGAAAGTTCCCAGATGGGGTATCGCTGGATGGAAGGGAATATTTATTTGCAGTCTTTTGAGAGACTTTTGTACTGCTTTCCCTAGTGGTTGTACCAGGTCACATTCCCATCAGCGGTGCAGGAGGGTTCCTTATTCCTCACATCCTTGCCAGCACTGATTGTTGTTTTAGTTCTTGATATAGGCCAATCTCTCTGTAGTTGGACAGTTATCATAGTGTTGTTTTGATTTGCATTTCTCTTATGGCTAGGTATGTTGAACATTTTTTCATGTAATTTTTGGCCATTTGAACTTCTTCATCCAAGAACTGTCTATTCATTTCTTTTGCCTATTTTTCTATAGTGTCTGTGATTTTGAGGAGCTTCCTTTTCTCCAGTTCCCTGTATATTTTGGTTACGAGCCTCCTATCTGAGGTATTGGTGGTGAATAATTTTCCCATTCTGTCCCTTCACTTTTTACACTGTTGATAATTTCCTTCGCCATGCAGAAACTTCCTTCCAGTCATTAATTGTTATATACTAATTCCCTCTTGTACTTCGTTACGGTTGCTTCAGTGTGATGCTTTAGAAGAAAAAAAATGTCAACACATATCCTTAAAAATATAGTTTCCTTTTAAGGCTTAAATATCTCATTGTATGTTTGCTTTTTTGTTATAAATTCATATTTTAAAAATACTTTCAAGTCTCAAACTCCATGGTCTCTAGTTTTAGCAAATCTTTGATTCATGAGCATTACTAACCTATCCTCAACATTTTCAACCTTTACCTGATGTCTCGTTTCTCTGAGGTCCAGCAAACACTGTACAGCTTCCTACCTTTTATGAAAAAACCTCTTTCTCCTGTTCTGATTTTTTTATATAACAGTTAGAAATTTAATGTGTCTCCTCAACATGATTTTTATGACAATCTTACAAGCCTGGAGTTTTCAGTTTTATTTTTCATCTTTCATTTCCATGGCAAGCAATATATACTACTTCAAGCAGTCTTTCACAGTTTCTATCTTTCCTTCTTTTTTTCACTGATATCTTCATGATTGAAATATTATCATCCCCCCAAGCCTCCCAAGAGCAGTCACAGTCCCCATTCATCTCGACACTCCAATAATTGAAGCATTTTACCTGCTCATATCTTTCCGTTAGGTGTAAGATTTGTCTGTTCAAGAAATTTCCATTTTGTCGCAAGATTACAGATAAGTACTGAAGTGTATACTACATTTAAGAATGTGCTCTTTTCTCAAGAATCTAAAAATTCATTTTTTTCTATTACAAGTGGGGATGCCCTTCAGATTGGAGAAGGTAAATGGCAGGTCATGATGAATAAATAATTGATCTAGTCTGCCCTTGAAAAAATATGATAAAAAATTGTAATTGAATTCTAAAAAAGTCTTCTAAAGATATATGCTTAAGCATAGTGTTGTAAATGTCTGAAAACGTCAATATAATAAATCTCTAGATTCACTTAATGCAGTTATGAATACTTTTTATATTTTTGACCTTCGAGGAAATCTCTAGCTATATTGCTATTTCCTGCTATGGTTTCTTACTTTCTAAACCATTTTTGTCGCCCTCCTCCCCTGTGCATGTGTTTCCATATTTAGAACTGGAAAAATCTCATAGACTGCAGGGGAGCATGTGTCATTTCATATATTCTCTGAAAAATGTATAATACCAATTCATTTTGCCTAAACACCATAAACTACTGCAAAATTTGCTAGCGACAGGAGGAGCTGCTCTCCCAGTGACAATGATCTGTGTATTGAGGTTTTGACTCTTCTTTCCCTAAGAAGTTGTTAAAAGTTGACGAAATTTTCCTCTCAGCTATAAAATGCTTTGAACAAGAGGTCAATCTCCTGGCACAAGTAAGTCAAAAGTCTCTTAGAGTCCAAGAAGTGGAAGTAGTATAGATAAGTAAAAATTCCTTTGGAGTCTAAGAAGTAAAAGTAATGTTACAAGTCTTCTCTATGCCACAGAGTTAGAACTTTATAAAAGTTTAATTAAAAATTATAATCAAAGTTCTATAGAGAGATTATCTTTTAAGAGATAGGAAAATAAACGGTATGATTGTTGTCTGCATCATTGGATTTTATTAAAGATAAACAAAATCAGAATTTACATATTAACATTTGCAAACTGATGATCAATAATGTTATTGAAATCCAATCTGCCAGCACTTTTATGAAAAGACTCCTCTCCTTTCGGGAAAGTCATTAACACGTCTTCTACTCACTGAGTAAAGCAGAAATGCTACTGGGCAGAAAGAAAAGAAGCTCATGGTATATTTCTCTTTCATTCCTACTGACAAGACGTCTGTTGGAGATGAGTACTAATAATTTATTGTAGAGTGCAAAGATGTGAAATAAATTGCCTCACTTAATGGACTTTGGGAATCTTTCTGATCAGACTTCACAGGTTTGTTCAAAGAAGGCAAACATTTATTCAAAAGCTCAGAGCAATTTAAGAATCTTTAAACTGCCACACCCCTCCCCCCTCCCCGATATCACATACTTACTGATATCGACACACAGATGGTGTACGGAAATGGCTGGAATTTAGGAGACACCTAGAAATGACACAGGGCTTTATGCATGTGGAAAATGAGAAAAAATATTGAGATAAGATTGTCTATGTATAAAATCTATGAGAGTAATACGTATTTCAATAAAATTTCTATCAGCATATATTTATAGGTATATTTTATATTTTTGAAATAAGAAAGAGATAGCTTAACTGTTCCCTAGTTCAAAATCATTTTACACACTATAGTTCATGTTTCCTTGACCATAACTTCCCAAAGGGGCATGGGTGGGACAGATCTTTATAGAAATAGTTTTAAGTGTATTATGTTTAAAAGTTCAACTATCAATACTACATTTTCCTGACATGGTATCAAAATTTATCCCCAATTTTTACAACTGTGTGACTTTAGAAACTTAAATATCTACCTTATTTTTTAAATGGAAGTTTTATTTATGTGTATTATACAATTTTTACAAAACTAAAGAGAGCAGTCATGTAAAATGTATCAATGAATCAGAAGAATCACTTTTGCAAATGTCGTAGCATTGTTCCCACAGTAGGCTCTGTTACTTCAATAGCAAAATTATGTGATGCCTCCCACAGACTCCAGATCATTTTTATCTGAACTAAGAAGAGGCATCTCACATATTTCCTTGCCCTCCTCAAGCTACCATTTCAGCCATCTCTCATGAAATAATTCCTTCTTTCCTTTCCTCTGACCTTTGCTACTTCCTTCTTTTACTCCTTCATCCTCTTTCTTCTCTCTTCCTCTATTTCTGTCTATGGAAATAGGATCTAAGTCAGCTTTTTCCCCTTAATTGTTACTTCTGGTACATTTAGTTTTTGGGTTGCTTGTTTATGCTTTGCTTTTCAGCCTAGTCACTGAATGGCTTACAGAGCAGGCGGCGTAATGTTCTCCAAGTTTAGTTGTTCTCATAGCTTCTGTAATGTTGAGCTGACTTATTCTATAGTAATGAGGACTTTTTTCCCCTCGTCCTACAAGTCCTGTTTGTCTCATCCCATGAAAATTATTGCATTTCTATCAACACCTAAAAAGAAATAATATGGTTTACATTTGATCCTTGGTTCTGTCATTCTCAGAACAACTCTCATCCATGGATGACCTGCATCTCAGACTTACTCATTTTCTCAAGTGAATAAACATGAAGCTATATATTTTTTCCAAACGTCATAAAACTATAACTTGTAACACAGTCTAAAACATTGAACCTACATTAATTTAGCAGCTATTCTGATGTATTTAGCATAAGCTATGATTTGGATCTAGAATGTCCCAGAAAAGTCTCAAGAATTGTTGTAAGTTGTAGAATATCAATTGAAATGGAAACATTTACAATTAAAAGGTGGTCCGAAGGGGCAGATCACCTGGAAATAATCTAGAAAGATATATGGTAGCTCCACCCTCCTTTGCCCAGTGTCTCACTTGGTGACTTGTCTGCTGTGAACAGATTTTCCTCCTGCTGGGACTCTGCCATGTGCTTGCATTATTACTAGCCACAAATGAGTAGACTGAGACTTTCTAAAACAGTGAGCTAAGATACATTTATTTCTTCCTAAATTGTGGATGTCTAGTTATCTGCAAAGCAACCAAAAAGTAATCAAGACATGATGTTTTTGAAATTTACACTTAGATAATTTCATTATGAGAACAAAACATTTCTAATTAAATGTAGGCTTCAATTACAAGTTCCTTATCATTCTACTGTCTTCAAAAGATATTTCCAATGTTTTCACTTCCAGTAATTTTCAAACAGTTATGACTCAGCAACATATAGGCAACTTCTACTACTCTGATCTATTGATACCTTTTTTTAGCTCTACATGTAATACAAGTTATCCGTCAGCATCACTTTAAAGTAGAAAGCATGCCTTCTGGTCAAGATGGTGGCCAAGTAACAGAGCTATACAATGTCTCCTTGTGGGTTCACTTAAAAATTTGAGATTATAATTAAAAATCTCCAGTGCCATTTAGCTAGGAGAGGAAAGAGCATCTCAACAACTGAAAGAAAGTCAAGGGAAGATTGGATATCCCAAAGGCACATGGGTGGTGGAGAAAAGCAGCTGCCCAGGAAGGAGCTCCAGGTAAAATGCGAGCAGCTTCCAGCTGCCAGCATCCAAAAGATGGAAGAAAGCCTGGATCTGGGAACCTCAGATCATGATAAGAACAGACCCAGAAGAAGGAGTAATTGATAGCCGCTGGCAGCCCCAGCTTCCAAAAACAAGTCTGCAGGTAGTGCAAACTGCAAATGCAATGTGAGCTTCCTCTAGAAAAGGCATCCTAGAGCCTGGATCAGAAGCAGTTCTTGGAAGCCTTAATAGTCATTAACTTAAGAAGGCAACATTTTTTTTTTTAAGATCCCAAGACTAAAATGTTTAAAGAAAAAGTAGAGTCAGAACAGTATTTTGGGGTTCACTCTTAAATATTGCCTAAGAAGACTGGCACAAGAAACAGTTGTAGAGAGGAGAGAGAGGACACCCACACCATGAATGGCATGGGTGGTAGTGGGAATGCTTACAAGGTTGGAGAGCCCCATCCTCCAGAAAAGGAATCCTGGACAGGCAGGATAGCTTTGTTGAGGGACGGGGTGTGATCAAGTTTCCTCAGAAGCCAATTCTAATGCCCTTCTTCACTGCAACTCACGGAACAGAACTCAAAAGCATTTTGGCTAACCTCACACATCCTCATATCCATTAAAATGAATCTCTTGGATAGGGCTTTGAAGTGAAGCCCTTCAAAAACAGAAACATGGGAAGAAGACAGACAAATGGACACCCACAGAGATGCCTGGGATCCCTGAAACTAATGTCATGGGGCCATGAAATTGTAGAACTCATAGGGAAGTAAATCAAAAGACAAGTAAATGAGTTGAACAGCCGGTTCAAACAAGGCTTTCTCAAAGAAGTGCAGGCAATGATCAGTGGGCTTAAAGAGAAAATTAATAAACAAGTGGTAGATCTAATGGATATAAAGCTTACTGAGCATACAGAAGCCACAAAAAAGGTGGCTGAGGTGAATAAGGAAATGCAAGATATGAAGAAACATTTTAATAGAGAAGAAGAAATTTTGAAAAGAAATCTAGCTGAAATTTAGGATATTAAAAAAACACATTTAAAAGCAGGAAAAGTCAACTCAAATATTATGAAGACAGAATTTCAGACCTTGAAGAAAAAGTTGAGAAAAAAATGTTATAATTAGACACAACTCCAAAATTAAAAATGAACCAAATAGCTGGATACAACAGCTGATGGATTATTCAAAGAGAACCAGTCTCATAATTATAGATGTGGGGGAAAGATCAGAAGATAGCACCAAAGATATAAAGAATTTATTCACTAAAAGAATGCAAAAAAACTCTCAAATCTAGGAAAAGATTAATTTTTCAGGTACAAGAAGCTTTATAGAACACCAAATAATCTCAACCAGCAACAGGACTCTGCTAGGACATGTAATAATCAAAACCTTAGAAATACAACACAATTCTGAAATAATTAAGCATGCCATTATATCTATTGCTTATGTGTGATATACTTTTGAGATATAGACATAAGTTCATTTTATATGGCAATTCATGTGTTCAGTCTTTGATATAAATTAGGCCCAAGAAATCTGATTGATGTAATGATAACCTGATTGTATTTTGTATAGCAGCACAATTGAAAATAGTCAAATCTTAGAAGTCAATATATATATATATCTCCAAGTACAGATGACTGGATAAGAAGATGTGGTGTATATTCACAATAGAGTATTGAAGTTGAACCATGTTTTTTGGACATTTTGCTTTGATCTGTTTGAGTGGTTCTCATGGGTATTTGGAGAACTTTATATACACTAGATGCAACTCTTCTGTCTACTCTGTATAATATTTTTAATATTACTTCTTTTCTCTCTCTCTTTTTTTTTTTTACTTTGGTAAGTGTGCCCAATGATGAAAAGAATTACTTAATTCTTTCAGATTTATTTCTGTTTTAAATTAATTCCCATCACAAGATCATAAAAGTAAAATACTAAGACATTGTTTTCATATTAATATACAACGAAAATTTAGGGTTGTTAATGCTTAAACATTCTTTCCTTAACCAAATTGTAGAGAAGGTTCTTTCTCTGTCTAAACTCCCAAGCTCTCTTAGAGCATTTACTTCAGGAACTCTGTCTCTTTAGAGATATAAGATTAAACAAATAAGCAAAAATTTTTTTTGTTGTTGTTGTTGGTTTGTTTTAAAAATCCAACTATCTTTCTGGAGAACCTGGAAATAATTGCCCTGAAATTGATCATCAAAATAGCTTAGCCACGTCCCAGGCTATATGGAAATGTAGCAGCTCAATTTAGGCTGTCATGCCAATCTATATTTGAAAATTTTCTCAGGTCGTGATCAAAGTTGAACTGACATGGCATATATACATGTGTGTGTGTGTGTGTGTGTGTGTGTGTGTGTGTGTGTGTGTGTGCAAGCATGTGCAGTAGCATTTATATATTTTGAAAAAAGAGAAGAAAACATATGTATTATTTTATATATGTCTGTGTTTTTGAAAACATAATTTAAAGGCACAAATAGCAGAATGCTCTACACACGCATCTCAAGCTACATCAGGGAAACATGTTTGGAAATAAGACTGGTTATAGACTGAAACAGAAAATGATTATGCATGTTGATTTTAAAATTTAAACATTTGCTTCAGCTTATTATCAAAATACTGGTATTTTTCATTAGTGTTTCATAAAACACTTTAAACTTCAAAGGAAAATAGTAAGTATAATGTTCATAGTAAGATTAAAAGTAGAAGCAGAGAATTAAGTTATTTGATTAGAGAATTATAAACTACTTAACTACGTTTATTACTTTTAATTAGTATACTATATGCTACATACCATCTATTGAAAACTTGTGTGCATATTGCTACTTAATATTTTAAGGGAATTCAACTTAATATAAAATTCTATTTATCTAAAATATATTAGTACATGAAATTACTATTTTGTGACTTTTAAAATAAATTATTAACAATATTTTTGACACATGTTGTGAATTATCAGTTCTATTATTTTTTTCTTTTTGGTAAGAAGGAAGCGAATTGAAATATATACCATTTATATTTTTTATAAATTAGTGAAAAACATTCTATTTTAAACATTTTTTATAATTCCTTAACAATTAGTTCAGACTTGACATTATGTTTTTAAGGACATCTTAGATTTCAGTATGCTATAAACTTGAAACTATTTTCCTATACTTTTTTATATCAAATCCATGCCTAAAGTGAAAAGTACAAATAACTCTAACAAATGTTTGATTGAATTTTCTTTTCTTTAAGACGTTATCATATTTCCAAAGAATTATGTTGATATTTGTTTTGAAAAAATAATAGAGTCCCAAGGCTTCAGATGCTTAAAAACACAAATTACATTCTTTTACCAGAGGTAATAATTTTATTCACTTACACGCTGAAAAATCCATGTATTATTTCAATATTCTAAAAAGTAGGCCACTTATAGGCTCAGGTCAGTGTAACTTTCCAAAGTATAAATCCTAGTAAATGGTGATGGGAATGACAAAGCATTTGCATAGACAAATTATATACAGTAAATTATAATTATCAGAAGACTTATTTAAATAAAATGTTCAAGAACCTTGCCTCTGAATTATTATTGAAATATCCTCAAAATAAAGCTAAAGGCAGTTATGATTTTATGATTTTAAAGCTCTCTTTCTCCTAAAACAAGGCTAAATGTTTTTTCTTAAAATATAAAAGTTCCTTACGGCACAACACACGCACACACACACACACACACACACACACACATACACACATTGTGCCAAAATACAAGAGAATACAAAATTCAGAGGCAAAAGGCCAACGCAGTGCCACAAAATTAACTAATTAATTAAATTAAATGAGGTTATTTTTGCTCAGGGCTGGAAAATCTGAGAAAGAAATTGAGAGCCTTAAGAAGAAAAGCAAAGTGAGAATCAGCAGAGTCCCCGGAAGGTGGAAGTCTAGCAAGCAGTGTTCTTTTTGTTCTTAAACACATTAGTTTCTTGCACTGTGCATCTGCCCTCTGGATGTAACTTTGAATCCTCATCAAACTACCCCTTGCAGACAATGAATTCTGAGTTGAGGTCAATTTAGTTTCCTAGAAAATTTCAAATTAAAAAAAAAAATATTTTAGAGCTACATTAAGGTGCATACGCTCTTAGGTGGCAGTTAAAGCAAAAGCAAACGCTAAGGCGGGTGTGACGTGGAGCGTAAAGCCCATGTGTGGCCAACGGAAATCATTCAGTCCTGCCATGCCGAGGCAATCATCATATTAGGTAGAAGTTAATCATATATTTAAATGTTTTACCAATTGTACTAACTAACTTTTAAGTTGATAATTTTGTATGGACCCTGAGTGATGTCATAAATATCAAAATGGTTCTTGGAAGAAAAAAAAAATAAAGTTTCCCTACCTCTGCAGAGAATTTAGCACTGTTTTAATTCTCGGACGTGTCTACAAGCATTTATACAAAAATATCTACTACATATTCTATATATTCCTAGAAATAAGACAAGACAAATCAACATGCCTGAGAAACAACAAAATCCCTTATAACAGCTAAAGGCCAACTGGAATTCCAAGTAGGAAAAGAACATCTTTAATTTTAGACACAAAAAATAAAATTTAAATCTTTTACACCAATTTGTCATATTCCTTTTTTCCTTAAATTCGTAACTTTATATTAACCCAAATAACAAAAGAAACAAAAAAGCACAATGTATTGCATGGTACTTAGTACTGAATCATGTGTAAAATAACATTATCAGAAAAATTTGTCAGTGTTAGGTGAAAAGTTACAATTTCTCAGAATTTATCTCATCAGCATTGTCCTTTCTTTAGAATCCATCAAATTACTAATAATAAATATGTAATATGTGTTAAGTTTCAAAAGATGATCTATTACTCTTTTAATAGGATTGAGTCTCTGAGTGCATCATGGAACAATTCTACCTGAAGAGGCTGAGGATGGGTAGGTCTTCTCTTTCAGATTAAAAAAGACTGCTTTTGTGCTTTATGTTTTCAGGTTAACACTATTCATTTAACTGACCTAAAGCTTTGCATTTTTTAAGTAATAGGAATCTGGTACGTGTCCTGAATAAAAGAGAGGTGTGGCTAAGAAGATGAAAAGAAATCTTGCACACCACAGCAACCAGATTTGGAAATAAACTTGTTCAATTTTTTTTAAACTGCTTCAAAAATGAGGTTGTAAGATTGATTAAACCCATGGTGCAGCTACTAACACAATGATATTAGAGTTTCAAACTTTTCAATCATCATTGCCTTTCAAGTATTATCTAGAGAAGATTTCCGGTACACTTTTGGCAACAGGAATGCAATATTTCTCACTTTTTTGAGGGAGTATGCTGGAAAATCTTTAATAATTTTGCCAACTCCAGCGTTATTCTAAATTTTGGCAACTATTACTATAGTTCATTTATTACTGATCACAGTTATATGACACAGTTTTTCATCATTTTTGTGAGCGTATGTTGGTTTTCCATATCAATGATTGTCATTTTGGCTGATCGGTACATGCGCACAGCATACTTGGATCATTTTCACTTTTGTATGAACTCCCTTACCAAACTTTCTCATGGACTCAAATTTTTGGGCAAAGATATTAAAGGAATAATGCATTTTAATCATTTTAAATATTAAATAACACATTGTCCCTACATTCATACCTTATATGATCTTCCTCACTCCCTCTCTTTTTCCCTATCGGTTAGTAATATTTCCATTATACTTTCTTGTCATCTTTTAAAAATTGCTCGTGTTAGGGAAATCACAACATTTGTCCTTCTGAGTTGGGCTCATTTCATTCAGCGTGATAATATAAAAACTCATTTCATTTCCCTACAAATGACAGAATTTTATTCTTCCTTATGGTTGACTACTAATTCAATGTGTATATTGTTGTATCTGTTTTTGTCTTGAATGGAATATACCAAGCTTGTTCCCTGTCTTGACTGCCGTGAATTGCGCCACAGTAAAATGAGTGTCTTCAGTTTATACCCAAATGAATCAAACTCAACAAGTACTTAAATTCCTTCAGGTATGTATCAAGGCATGGCATAGCTGGGTCAACAGTAACTCTAATTTTAGTTTCCTAAGGAGCTTTCATACTAATTTGCATAATAGTTACACTACTTTGCATCCTCACTAGCAAAGTGGAAGGATAACTTTTCTCCAGTCCATACCAGCACTCACTACTTTTTGCTTCCTTGATGATAGTCATTCTAAGTGGTATGAAATGAAATTTCAGTATCAATTCTTTGCATTTCCTTAATGGTTGAAATTTTTGAACATATATATATATATATATATATATATATATATATATATATATATATTAGCTATTTGTACTTTCTTTGTGAGGTGTTTTTAAAAATCTTTGTCTATATATATCAGGATCTTTGTTTGTTTATTTATTTTGCTGTTTTTTTGTGCCAATACCATATCAGTTTTATTTTGAACATGGTTTTGTGGTATAATTTGAATCCTGAAATTATGATGTAATCAATCCATGAACATTAGACTTCTTCCCATCTTCCAGGGTCTTGCTCAGTTTATTTCTTCATTGTTCTAAAATTTTTGTGGTAAAGATCTTTAACATCCTTGGTTAAATAAATCCCTACTATGTTACTTCTTGAAACTTTATCAATGATATCTTATTCTTATTCTATGAAAAGAGAAACTGGAGGACTCAGAATTCGTATAATATGGTCAAGGCCATAGCTTGTGTCAGTCAGGAATGAAAATCAGGAGCACGATTATGAAAGAAAGGGCTTTAGGATAGTGAAAAACCGGTCACAAACCATACTCATCTTTTTTCCTCTTTATTTATTTTCTATTTTATTGATGTGTATAAAATTAATACATAATATTTACATTGATCTTGAGTATTTTGTGCACATGCACACTGTGGCAAAATACAAACCTTTCCTGTCTCCCTTTTCATCCCTCCCACTCTCTCCCTCTCCCCTCCAGTTCCCATTATTCCCCCCCAGTTAGTTCTATGAAATGACTGTGATCTGGGTTTGTTACAATAGAGAAACCAATCCATATTTAACCTTCTGCTTCTAACCTACTTCACTGAGCATGACAGTCATAAGTTGTATCCATTTATCTACAAAATCCTGAAAACTATCTGTCTTTATAGACAGTAGCATCCAGTGTGTATAGATACCACAGTTTCTGTACCAATTGGTATTTTGATGGATTTTTTGGTGTCTTCCATATTTTAGCTCTGTACTCATCTTAATATAGTGAATCAAACTGTGTTTAACCATAGCTCCTTATGTGTATCTCATGTACTAAAAATTGAAAAACAGACATCAAATATTTCTGCAAAGATTATACAAAGTCCCCTTAGGAAATTAGCTCTTCTGGGATTGTCATACTCTAGATTTTTTTTTTCCCCATTTACAATTAGAAACAATCAGGCCAAGGGGAATGCATTTGCCAAACTCAAGTGAGTTAAGGCAGGAAGGTTTTTTGTTTATTTGGTTGTTTGTTTTGTTTTGGTTTTTTGTTGTTGTTGTTGTTGTTGTTGTTGTTGTTGTTTAAATCACATTTTTGGGAAAAAAAGGAAAAAGAGAAGAAGAAGAAGAAGAAGAAGAAGAAGAAGAAGAAGAAGAAGAGGAGGAGGAGGAGGAGGAGGAGGAGGAGGAGGAGGAGGAGGAGGAAACAGCTCTCTCAATAAGAATGTTTTGGAACAACCCTGTCCAGTGTGTTCTTACACGGGGTGGCAGACGTGAGAGGAGACAGTGACAAGACAAAGTGTAAACTAGCAAGAAAAGAGCTTGGGGAAAAATGTTCAGTGTTCAAGATAGTTCAGTGTTCACTTTGAGGATGAAATATTAAAACATTGAGAAATACAGTCATCATAGGAGCACAGGAAGTGGACACAATCAATTTTATTGACAAATAAAATGTCTTATTTAGAGCTCTTATTTAGCAACATTAATACTTAAGTTCTCACTTTAAATGTATGATTTGGTCTGATTATCTTAAATCTAATTGATGGATAATATTCTTATAATCTAGCCCCTCATTCATCGATTATGAAAATAGACTATGAGTTTTATTTGATCAAGATTAAACATCTTGTTACTAATAGAACTAGGATTAGCTTCTTTGTCCTCTGACTCAAGTCTAATGGAAACTCAAGATTTCGCTGAGTGAAATTTTTACAAAATTATAAGTCCAGTAAAGTTCTAAAAGATAAGAACAAGCTCTCCATTTCCTATATAGTAAGATCACATGGGGACCCTGGTGTGCAAATTGATATACCAGCTGTGGTTTTTGGGTGAACGACTTCGGGATCTGTAGCTTTCTTTGGAAACTTTAAGTCTGAGTCTGCAGAAACATGCCATATGGAAATCTTTGTGTACAAATTGTTGGTAGCTTGTTACCTTGGGCTGTCAAGAAAACTTACAACACACATGACATGTATGCTCTTTATTCTATTGGTAACACCTTATGATTTATTTAGCACTCTTCTAGAAAGTTGCCTAGCAAGTCCTGAAAAAATCATAAAAGGAACCAAACTACTGTTGCTATTATTTGGGGCTCAGACAATCAAATTGGCTTAGAGAGAAACAGATCAAATAAATCTCAGCCACAGAGCATGTATGCTCAATGATAAAATCAAAGTTAATTCTGAGACAACATCATGTGTAAAATCTTTGTGTTATAATAATGGAAAAAGTTCTTTTTAGGAGTCTCATATATTGATAATTATTTCTCCAGTACATTGTTAGGTCCTGTGGGATGCTAATTAATACAATCACATTGTTACCTCTGGCCCTGCTATTTTCAGTGCCCCTCCATCATGCATTTTTTTCTAGTTATCTCAGTCAAAATCTCTTGTCTGGCAGATTTCTTGCTGGTGCAAGACAATCAGTTCTCAGTTAGTGTTGGGAAAGCAAAATGATTTTCTCTTAAACTGTTTAAAACCAACAAACCCATATTGCTCTAGGCTGAAAAAGACATGTAATAAGCGATTTCTTAGACTAACATACACCTTTTATTATACAGAAATTTGTTATTTATTTATTCAATCATTCACTCATTCATTCATTTTTCACTGTTTTATTGATATGAATAAGTGCAAAATTTAAGGTCTATAATGAAGTGGAGCATTTTGTGCACATACGTATTCTGTCAAGGTGACAAGGCCTTTCCCACTCTCGTTTTGTCCCTCCCATTACCCCCCTCCCTTCCTCCTACTTCACCATACCCGCCAGTATTTTGGTGACTTCCATATTTTTGCTTTTGTTAGTTGCACTGCTATAAACATGGGTATAGCTGTATCTTCGTTGTGTGTTGTTTTGGTTTCTTTTGGATATATTCCCAGGAGGGGTGTCGCTTGGTACTGGCACAGAAATAGACAGATATACCAGTGGAATAGAATTGAAGATGCAGAAACAAACCCAAATACCCTCAATTACTTAATCTTCGACAAAGGGGCCAAATTCATACAATGGAAAAAGGACAGCATGTTCAACAAATGGTGCTGGGAAATCTGGACATCCACATGCAGAACAATGAATCCAGTCACACACCTATCACCATGCACCAAACTCAAATTAAAGTGGACCAAAGACCTAGACATTAAAAATGAAACACTAAACCTTCCAGAAGAAAAATTAGGCAAATATCTAAAAGATATAGGGGTAAGCAAAGACTTTCTTGACAAGACACCAAGAGCAAAAGAAATTATCCCCATTATTAACAAATGGGATTTGTTCAAATTAAAAAGTTTCTGCACAGCAAAGGAAAATATCAACATTTTAAAAAGAGAACCAACAAACAGGGAAAAAAATATTCACCACCAACATCTCAGATAGGGAGCTCATAACTAGAATATACAGGGAGCTGAAGAAAAATAAACCTACCAAAATAAAGGATCCTGTTGAAAAGTGGGCAAATGAAATGAAGAGGCAGTTCACTCAGGAGGAAGTTCTAATGGCCAATAGATACATAAAAAGATGCTCAACATCCCTAGCCATAAGAGAAATGCAAATCAAAACAACACTAAGATACCATCTCACTCCAAAGAGAATGGCCTATATCAACAAGTCAAATAGCAAACAGTGCCGGTGAGGCTGTGGGGAAAAAGGAACCCTCCTGCACTGCTGGTGGGAATGCAAAGTCATACAACCACTTTGGAAAGCAGTATGGAGATCTCTCAAAAGACTGGATATAAATATCCCCTTTGATCCAGCAACTTCTTTTATAAGACATATTGGTATTTCTCATACATCACAGCAACCTCATTGTATTGAAGAATGCAGGCATTATACTGAGCATTCTTGAAGCAAGGAAATACAAGTGTTACAAAGTTAAACTTGCAGACAATTGTACAATTAAATGGTAATAGTAAACTTGAACTCGTTTGTTTTTCTTGTACCTGTAGCATGTATTCACAAAATAGTTTTTAAAAATATTTCCTCCATTCTCTACTGTATTTGCAGCACTCAGTAACAAACAGTTGATTTATGAGTTACTGACCCTTTCTCTGCTAATGGCCCCTACCCTTGATGCATCAAAAGTCTACCAGACACCATTTCACCCCAGAGAGAAAGGCCTACATCAACAAGTCAAATAGCAGTCAGTGCTGGCATGGCTGCTGGGAGAAAGGAACCCTCCTGCACTGCTGGTGGGAGTGTAAATTTGTACAACCCCTTTGGAAAGCAGTATGGAGATCTCTCAAAAGACTAGAAATAAATGTCGCCTTTGATCCAGCGACTCCCTTCCTGGGAATATATCCAAAAAAAAAAACCAAAACAACACACAACAGAGATACATGTATACCCATGTTCATAGCAGCACAACTAACAATAGCAAAAATATGGAAGTCAAAATACCCATCAACAGACCAGTGGATACACAAACTGTGGCATTTATACACAATGGAATAATATGCATCAATAAAGTCCAACAGTGTGGAGGCTTTTGTAGGCAAATGGAAGAAACTTGAGAACATCATGCTTAGTAAAGTAAGTCAGAAGCAGAAGGTGAAACATCGAATGGTCTCTCTGATATGAGAGTCCCAGATCACAACACCTATGGAACTTAAGATGAAAGACAAAGTGAAAGAGGGGGGTAGGGCAGAGGAGGGAGGGAGAGAGGGATGGGTAGAGGGGGAAGGAGAGTGGGAAAGCCCTTGTCGCCTTGACAAGATACGTATGTGCACAAAATGCTCAACTTCATTGTAAACCTTGAATTTTGCATGTATACATAGCAATAAAATGTGGGAAAAAGTCTACCAGATATGGTTTTAAATCTATCATTTATCATATGCTAACAGTTGTTCCTCTTTCATCAGACTAATTTAAATACTTAACAAGATATGCTGGCCTGGCTGGTACTACATTTATGCTTTTGTGGACTCTCAAGTTTTTACATTAAAATATGCTAAATTCCTGTATACTTTGGAAAATCTCAAACTATATTCATTGAATAATTAAAGTTGTAACTAAGGAAGAATTCTTAATTAAAAATGCAATTAGTTTTAAGAATAGAAACTAAAACCTAGATCATGGCTCCTCTTTTATTTGACCTATCACAAAGCATGAGGTTGCTAGTCACACCGAAGCAATTCATTAATCTCACTCTCAATCTGTGTTAACTTCCCATAGTGAAAAGTCTAATTTACAGATTTTTTAATGAAATGCATTTTCAATACTTTCTGTTATGTACTGTAATTGGAATTAGACTAACAAAGCACGAGTATTTTGAAGCTGACTAGCTTCAATGGATAGATAAGAATGAGTTGAAATTACCTCATCAATTGCTGGTATGGAAATGATTTCTCAAGTACTTGCACACCTGAAAATGGTTCTTATATTCTGTTTAGTCATTTCAATATTCTGTAGGCAAATAATATTTTTCTTACCAAACTCCTTCATTATAGATAAGTCAAAGCTCAGGCCATTTTATTGCAATTTAGCAAAAGCTCTGAAGGAACTGTTATGAAATGTGAATTAATGAAATTTAAAGTAATTGAAGTTGTTGTATGTATAAAGTCCTCTGACCCTCCTGGAGAGGGGCAGGACAACTCACAAAGTTATACAATAGAAGCATCTAGATTGATCGACCGGGATTGGGATCCTCACCCACACCACGTTGTTAAGCCTGATGGTCTATACAGGTGGGCTAGTGACGCACACCCTCCAGTTTGCAGCAGGCACTCTAAACTCATTTGTGATATGTGCCCTCCTGCTCATGACACATGCCCTTGGGCATGCATAGGGATGTTGTACATGAGGGTATTTAGGGGCACTGAGGCCACACGAATACAGAACGCAAGGGGGCAAAAGGAATTACTGCTGCCCAAAACAGAGGCTCTAAGAAGTAAAAGCAACAGCTGACCAGAAATGTGAGTCCCATGAGGCGCTCTGCGGTTTCTCTGAGTCACCCTGGATGTTAGCATGGGCTTTTCAGTGATGTAAATGCCTTTGAGTTACTTATAAACCTGCTAGTGGTCCTTCACTCATACCCTTTTGGGTAGCCCATATGGTACTTTGTGCCCCTGTATGGTAATCTAGGTCCCTATAAGTAACTCTTCACCACCTATCCTGCTATACATAACCTCTATAAACGTACTCATTGAATTTGTGTTTCAGTGCAATTGTTCCTCTGATCTGTCTTCTGTGCTCTACCACCAGTGAATAGACATTTGTATATACTGCCCCGGTAAAAGTTATTCATTGAAAAGAAGTGTACAATCATAACCAAACATAAATATTAGCCTGGAGTTACTTCCTCTTCTAAAATTATACCATCAGGCTTTACGGCATTATAGCTTAGTTTTGCTATTTTTGCAGATACTATACAAATGAAAACAAATTATGAATCTTTGTTGTTTAAAAGTCCTATGAGTCTACAATCACAATGCTACAATTTCCAAAAGGTTTACGGAGTTTGGACAATTTCAATAACGTAATTACAGAAGTGCAATGGAGTACAGTGGACTGGGCACAAGCTTAAGATTCAAGTGATCTTAATTTAAGTCTTAAGTGATCTTTTAAACAATTCAGAGAATTGAATCTGTGTCATCATCTAGAAAACATTAGTATCTGCATAACAAGTGAAAGCCATGCAACATTAACTGCAGTATTTGTAATACTAACAAGACAAATACAAAGCACTTAAAAATATAAACTAACATTCAAACACGAATCCAATGGGAGATTTCAGGCTACTTACGCACCACAGAGTTACAAAACAATTTGTTAAATGAGGTTACCCTCACTTGAAACCAATCCCACTGAAAACTGTAGTGGTCTAAGTAAGCAAGGTCTGAAATACCAGGTTCCTAGTCTCTTTGTCTTGTACTGAGAACTGAATAATCTGGAGCTATCAGAGATACTGTGGCAACTGTAATATAAGAACAAAGGCTGAGGGTGTGGCTCAGTGGCAGAGAAGGCGCTTAGCAAGCATAAGGCCCCGTGTTCAAATTCCACATGAATAATAAATAAATAGCATAGGAAACACACATGATTAATTTTGAGTTTTAAATGGAACAACTTTGTGTGAGTTAAAGTGTTGAGAAAGAAAATGCAGTTGTACAAATTTCTATAGTAATTTATATTCCTAAATTTACACACACTAAGTGTTATGAGGGTTTTGGAGATATCCTGTTGATTGAAAATTCAGATAAGGCTTGCCTCTGTAGCCTTCAATCTCAATTATTAAAGTAGACTAAAAAGCCCTGAAACACAGGCAGAATTTCTGTGTTACACTCCTAAGGTAGAATTCAATTTATCCAGGAAATCTTTGTTTTTGCTTATAAAGCTTTCAGCTGATTGAATGAAACCCGCTCAAAGTATGAAATGCAACCTACTTTACCTAAAGTCAACTGACTAAAAATGCTAATAAACTCTACATAGAAGTTTCACTGCTAAAGTGGAACCACTAGTTCTTCCAGGAAAGAACTGGGCACTGTGACCTGCCCACGTTGACACATAAAATTATCTAATCCTCCAATACTTCACCTAAATTACAAATCCTTTTTTCTCCATTATTATCACTGTACCAATATTCTTTCCTATTTCAAAAAATAATTCCTCATTTTGGTATGTGACAGTATTGCTACTTAAGTATAAATCCATAAACAGTATGAATTGGACATACTCATGCTTTTAATTGAACATGAGTCAACTGGAGCATGTGATTTCCCTGTGTCTGGTTCCTTTTGCTTAATATTATGTCAGTAGAATTTAAATTATAACCAGTGATGTATTTGACTTTAAATTGGCTGTTTTGCTTTTTATGTGTCCTCACTGATTTCTGATCCCTTCATGCTCCTTTGGGTACATCTGTCCTGAGTGACTGATTTTTACTTTGAAAGTTATATAATCTCTTAGTGTTAATTAGTTATCAGGCTAAACATTATATACCATGAAAGCTTTACTTCTCAAATATTAACTGTTTCTTTACCATCCTTCCAGGCAATTATAAGGACTTTAGAACTGTTTTTCTGTTTAATGAAAACTGAAAACTGCTTTTGGTAGTTTTTTTTTTAATAGATCATTAAGATGAATTTAATCAGCTGGAGAAATATGTTCGAGAAGCCCTTCCAGGACACATATGAAAGCCAACTAAGCCAACCAACAGGACAGCACAAAAGAAATCCCACAGGATACGTGGAGGTTCAGTGATGTTTCAGGTTGCCCAGAACCTCAGCAGAGGAGATAGATTTCTGTGTTCCAGGCCTCAGGAACTGAAGAAATTGAGTACAGCAGAAATGGTGTTGGCTTTATGCCTCTCCTGATTTTAATTGCAATTTTCTAATGTTTTAGTTGCAAACCTTTTGAGTTACTGGAGTGTTTTCACATTATAGTTATGCAGCCAATATTGTTAGACTGGCTTACATTCATTTCTCTCTCCCTTCGACTTCTCCACCTCCAAGCTGCCAACAGATACCCTGTGTGGGCAAAACCCTGATGTAGAAATCTTATGAAAGTTTTGATGTTGGTTGATCATATTAATGTCTGTCCACATATGACTTTTTACGTACATTTTTAGATATTAATCTTGGCATATTAAGAGTTTTTGCCTGGAAATTATTTTCCATTTACATATTAAAATATCATATTGTTGAGCTCCTCTTTCATTTTTCTATTAGAATTTGACTGTGAGCCCAAGTCTTGCTGCTGGTAACTTAGATGACTTCTGTTCGGGAATCCTTGTAATGTTTATCTTCAACTTCAAATGACATGTTTAGACAACAATTCCTTTTCATTTACCTCTTTGAATTCACTTGTCTTCTTAAATATAGAGTTCTGTCTTTTATCCATTGGAGGAAATCCTCTTAAATTTATACATTTAGCTATTTTTTTCTACTGCATATCCATTAGCCGCCCCTTACAATTTAATATATGACACACCATCTCACTGTATTATTTTAATCTCTCTTCAATGTTTTCCAATTCTTTGTCTTTCTTTGCTTTCATCTGGAACCCACTTTTCTATAGTAATCTATAGGAACCCTGACCATTAAGTTCTTAATATTGGCTTTTGAAGACTTTATTTTTATCTTCTATAATTGTTTTACAGTTCTGTAATATTGCATTATATTTTTTCAGTTTCTTCATGAAATGAGTCTGTTTTTAATCATAATATATTTTGAATTTGCCAAATAGTCCTACAAATCTGATGCATAATTTTACTTTGATTTGGGAAATTAATAAAGTTTGTATCATTTTTATCTTTTTAATTATATCAAGGATTTCTTAAGGGCCAGCTTATGGTCTATAATGTACAATGTCACATATGCAACAAGTACAGTGATGGGTCTCCTTCATTTGGTGGAGTGTTGGCTACGTGCTTGTTACCTAGAGCTAATTTGTAATGATTTTGATATCTTTAGTTTTCTTGAGACATCCATTGTTAGATATTCAGTTAATTATTCCAAATGAGATATTGACTCACAAAAATTTAGTTTTCTTTTTTCTTTTCTTGGTTTCATTTTTTCTTCATGCATTTCATGCTTCTGTTTTTAGGTGGATGTATGTTTATAATTGTTTTCTTCCTGATACATCTACGCTACTATAATTATTAAATTTGTTTTTGCCCTAGTGATACAAGAAACTGGTAAATTTCTACATCTCAGATATCCTAAATTAATTAAAAAGGCTGGAGGAGGGGGAAAAGAAATTACTCAGTTAATAATTTCAGGTGAAATTAAAACATGTCTGAAGTTACGTTCAAATCTTGATTTAAATTCCACCACAACTGACCACAGGGACCACATCCCTTCACATATAACCTTTCTAAACAATCCAGAAGCCATAATTACTCCTCTCTGTGAATAACTCTTTTGTCCCAAAGCTTGTAGACTTAAGCTTTTCCTTTCCAAAAAAAAAATATATATATATATAAAAATACTATTAGCAGGACACCTTCTCTTTTTAGCTTTGCTGCTACAAAAAACAGAAACTTTTCAAGCCAGGGCTATTTTTTCTGAATGTTGATATTAACGTCCAGGAAGCATTGTACTTCAGAGATCATTCGGTTTCAAATAATTGCTTTAACACTAATAACAGTTTTTATGTTAATATTATTTTGCCTGACATGATTATACCCGCTCCAGACTTTTTTATTTTGTTATTGTTACACTTATATGATTTTAAAAATTTCTTTCTTTAGTGGTACTCAAGGACTTTACACTGAGCCCTTGTATTCAAATTTTGGATTTGAAGTTTTGGATCAGTGTCACTGAGTTGTGAGTGATCAACTGCAGAGGCGGGGCTTGAGTTCGCAACTTCTGTGTCTAAACTCCAAGAGGACTCAGATTCCAGGCCTATGACACCAGTTCAGCAAAACCTGAGAATGAATCATGTCACTCGAAGATGGATCCTTTTTAAAAATACAGTTGGGCTACCTTAAAAAAATCTATTCTAAAATATGCCTGCTTTATGTTTGGAGGATTAAATCCACTTAAATCAATGAAATTACTTATAAAAGTAGAATCATTTGCAATGCGGTTGATTTTATATGTCATGTCATTTACCTTCCTCTGTTTCTCCTTTACTACTTTCTCTTGATTTATATATTATTATTACTATAATATTTAAAATAGATCTTGTTTTTTTTTTGTGTTTATATATTTTTGAGACAGGGTTTTTCTCTATAGTGAAAGATGGTTCTGAATTCATTATGTACTCTGTTTGGCCTCTAAATCATACAAATCCTTCTGCCTCAGTCTACCAAGCACTGGAATTACAGGTGTGCACCACCACATCCACTTTATATGGTGCTGGGGAATAGAACCCAGACTCTTGTATTTTATAGACATGCACCCTAATCTCTAAGAAATACTCCTAACCAGCAAAATATTTTTTTAGCATGTTGCAAAACTATGTTTAACATTTTACTTTAAAGTTATGTTAGTAATATTCTGCTGACAAAAGTCAATCACTAGTGCTTCCCGCAAAAAGAACAAGTGAAACAAACAGTTATTGGTCAACCAGAGTAGCTTAAGGAGAGGGATGGAATACAGCCAAGGAGTGGTGGAGCACAGAAAATCAAGATGTCAGGACAGTGAAGAAAGCATTCCCTGCCCACATCTGTCCAGAGTTGAGTAGAGGGACTTCTTGTAGAAAAAAAAGAAAAGAAAAAAGATAAAGATCATCAGGAGGCCCAGGAGACCTCCCATCATTGTCATAGACAGTTAGAATCCTTTTTACTGGAGAAACTCGAGTTCTTGCACATCTTTGGTCCAGCTTAACGAGCTGCCTAGGATTCAAAATGTTGTGCTGCTAGACAAGCAGCCCATATTGCACACTGTCCCAAAGGGCCGAGCTACCAAAATGTTGCCTTGTCTTGAGGCCTACTCCAGCTGTGGAGGCAAGTACCTCTGAATTCCTCCATGCCAGAGGCCCTGCATCCTCTGTACCATATTTGCATACAGGGTAATGCATCATTCCCAAGCTCTGGACATAGAACTTTCATACAATTGGGGACAAACTGTCTGAGAGAAATTCCATCTTATCTTTTCCAGGTGTTTGGCCACTTGGAACTTAGGTCCACTGAAATAGACATTCCCTCTATCTGCCTGAACTAACTATGCTCCATCCTCCTCATAATTGGAACATTGTCCCAACAGAGCAGCTGTAATTCAAAAAAAAAAGAAAAAAGAAAGAAAGAAAAAAGAAAAAACAAGCATATGTAGTGCCATTAGCACCAGAGCCAGAAGAGAACTTATGTCACAAAGTAAAGTAATTCTGGCCTTTGTACCACCTCCAAAAAGGAGCTTCCACTGCTGAGGGGAACAGTTATGATCCTAGAACTTGTGCCTACATGGTACAGGACTCCTGTCTAACCTACTAGAATAGTCTCCATCTTTCCTTTTGTTTCTCCCTGTGCCTGACCCAACACGTTACTCCACCACTAAGGGAAACAGGAACCTGTTAGCTCTGCTGTCCACCTTCTGGGACAAGGCGTGACACTTTGTCTTCTAATAGGGTCCAGCCTTTCCGAGTCTGAGGTGCTAAAGCAAGCCCCTTCCTGCTGACTGTAGGAAACACTGCGGCTCTACTGCTCCTAGTTCGGAGCCCAGGCCCAAGCTATTCATCTCCATTCCTGGATCTTTGCTCCCCTAGACTTAGCTGCACAAAGCCCGAGTCATTGTTTTGTCCCACTACTCCAGGACCAGATCAATTACTAGGCGGTGTCCTCTCACCTTAAGCCCGAGTTAGTACTGTGCCTGGATGTTCCAGGATCCAAACCAAAGCTGTTCCATGCATTCTGGGCCTTGAGCCTCTGGAATAACCTTTCCTTGCCTGGAGTTTTGTCAGTGTTGTGGCTTATGAAGCGAGAAGACATTATCTCAGTGAAATAGCCACCCACAGAAAGCACAGAAAGAAAAAAGCTACACAAAGGCGAAGCACAAAGAGAACAAAAAGACGATTGTCATCATCCCTGGCCTGAGAAACAATGTGGACATGCGTCAGAGGGGCAAAAACGTGTGAGAACATACCAGAGGCCAAAACATGGTCAATATGTAGGTCGAACAAGCATACACATGCATTGC
>PVKB01007642.1:0-30322 GCA_004027205.1 Ctenodactylus gundi
TCAAATGCTTGTGCTGCACACGAAAAGGTGACCGCTGCCTTAGGGAAAGTTCTTGGGCTGCTACTTGAATTGCACACAGAGCTACTGTGTCCCCACCCCTGAGAAATACTATTACTGCTTGAAAAATTACAAACCATAGTGACTCAGACTTGAGTATTTGATAGACCTGGTCTTGAAAATGAACAAAGGAATCCTATCACTTCAAGGGAAACAATTGACAGTCTTCGTTGTCAATGATAAAACACAAACTTTTGAGGGAAAATTAGAATTCTAGAAAAACATATCAACCCCCATAAACTCGACAGCTTCACAATACTTTAAAGACTTTTCTGAGAATAACAGCAGTAATCTTAATGAGTGTGATTGTTTTAAACTCTATTTAAAATAAGCCATTTTTTGAAAGATCTATATAACTCAGCGACTCTTACACACTGTTTTGAGAATCAAGTGTGGATTATAGGTCTACTCAAGTACAACACATAAATTTTAATGTAATGAGTCACTAAAATTAATTGATATTATTTCAAATTCTACATTATAAGTAGCTTTAAAAAAACTAGGATAAGTTGGGCACAGTGGTGTATGCCTAAAATCTCAGCATTCTGGTAGGCTTAGACAGGTAGATGGCAAGTTCTAAACACAGCCAGGGTAATTTAGTCATACTTTAGTTCAAAATAAAACAGAATAAGACCCTACCTCAAAATAAAAGTAAGATCCTCCCTCAAAATAAAATAAAAACAAAGGCTGGACATGTAGCTCGGTGTGAAGGGCCCAGATTCAATGCTCAGAATTACACACACACACACACACACACACACACACACACACACACACACAGAGAGAGAGAGAGAGAGAGAGAGAGACATATCCCCACACATGTACATATGACTCAACTACCCAGGGGTTACTCAGTATATTAAAAACAGGATTATCCCACCATCTAGCACTTCCACCTCTGGGTATGTACACAAGAGAAACGAAAGCCATGCGCAGTGAGGCCCTTGTGTAGCAACAGTCATGGCCACAGCATTCACAATGGCCGAGGAGCACAAGCAACTGTGCCCATCAACTAATGCACAGATAAGCAAAATGTGGTCTGTTCACAGAATAGAACGTATTTCGCTTTAAACAGGAAGAAAATCCTGACACTTGCTACAGCTTGGGTCAGCTTTGGTGATACCATGCTCCAAAATGACAAAGAGTATAGGATGACACTTAGATGAAATACTTAGAGTTATCACATACATAGGAAAAGGTAAACAGTGGCTACTGGGAGATGGAGCGCGGGCATAGGCGGTCATGTTTAACACAGAGCATATGCAGAGATTCAGTTAGCAATACAACACAGTTCTGGAGGTGGATGGTGGTGGTGGTGGTATAGCCAAGTGAATGTTCAACTTAGAAAGACTGAGGGAGGGGCGGACGGAGGGAGGGAGAAGACTGAGGGGGAGGGGAAGAAACTTGTCGAGATGGGCACCGCATGGAAGGAAGAAAACGCACAAATGCTGGGGAGCCTGTTAAGATGCTGCTCATTTTTCAGCCATTATTGAAGCCGATTTCCTCCACGTGCTTCAACCCCGCAACCTGCTGCCGCAACCTGAGTGCCCAAGCAGACATGAACATCCATTCGTCTTCTGGCACACCAGACAGGGCAATCTGCAAAATGGTAGATAAATGTCATTCTTCCACTGTGTATTCTTTGGATTGGTAAAATATAACTATTTCCATTAAAAATCGTGTGTCAATATTAATGGTTTCATCATTGTAATTTTTAAATGAATTATAAACTTTTAGCATGTATCTCAATCCTAATTTTTAATGTGATCAACCTCAATAAGAAGAACTTATTTAAATAACAGTGTTTGGCGACCTTTAGGCTTTTTCAAGAGTGCAAAAGGTCCTGAGACCAAAAGAGTGGCTGGACTAGCTCGTCCACAGCAGACAGTCAGTAGTCACTTGCGGACTGCGTCTCCTCTCTTCGCTACCTTGGCTGGAGCTCACCACGCCGGGGAAGAGGTCAGGATCTCCCAAGGAGCACAGTCCTCACCACCAGAGTCTGGGAGGTGTGCACAGAGGGCGGGATGGAGAAGGACAGGACGGCTAATGGGTACCGGGATGCAGGAGTTGATGAACAACTTCTGAGGTTCTATGGTACCGTGAGATAGCCATGCTGACCAAAATTAGTTTCAAAATAGCTAGTGGAGAGGACTGTGAATATTCCTAAAACAAGGAAATGGTACCCCTGAAGTGAAAATTATGCCCGATAATTTCACACTGTGTACTTCTGTTAAAAGTCACATTATACCCCATGAACACATACAATTGCTATATGTCAATTAAAAATAGATTTTTTAAAAAAAGAAGATAACAAGGAAGTCAGGGCTCCTCGGTCACCACCTGAATAACTATGCCAGGTTTCCGGAGGCATCTGTGGGAGGCTTCTGTCCTACCTGGGGTCGCCTCCCCGAGCACTTGTCGGGAATCCCGCTGCCTGTCAGCGCCTCCGGTTCTGCCCCTGGATGACCGCTTGCCAACAGCGTTGTTAAATAACTAACCGCGCCTAACAGAGCTTCGGAAGGGAAGTTCCTCGGGGAGCGTCTCAAAGAGACCTTACAAATTAAGATAAGAGAGATCATGTGCCACATGACCCCCAATTGTCAGAAGACAGCAACCTCACAAATTACCAACTTGGCAAACGGCTCTTGGCGGTCCCGCGGCTGCCCGCGGAGGCTCTTTGTCTTTTGACCGCTTTATCCTAGAATGTTTGCTGCGTCTGAAGTTGTAAGTCCAATCGCACTGCATTATAATCCTGTATGTGTACAAAGGAGTGATTGATATAAAAAGCAGAAGCCTCATTATCTGAGAAACGTTCCTGAAGTTTACCTTGAGGAAAAAAACAGAAAGGCTGGACATCGGATGCCAGAGAAAGAGCGCTCTCGGCCTTTAACTGGTGGGACAGACGAGATGCGGGTCAGCGGGCCGCACGCGGGCGGCTGCTCCTGCCTCAGGTCTGACCACCTCTGCAAAAGCCGCGCTGTTTTGACGACCGCGCACACACACTGACGCGTGTAACAGGAGTGCTGTGCCTTGCACGCTGTCCAGAACGGCTCCTGCCACCCACACCCTGGCTCCTTCTTGCCTTGGGGCTCTGTCTGGCGGCGGTGTCCACCTCGCCAAAGTGAGGATGGGTCGGGGAGATGACACCCCCAGGAGACATCCTTCCACGGAAGCCTGGAAAGGCTGATGGAGCCGTAAGGATCGGCTCCCACGCGCCAGGGGGATGAGTCCGGAATTTGTTCTCGGGTTCCCCAGCTGCTCCCAGGAGCCACCTGCTCGATGAAGCACACTTTATCCACTTCTCTCCACAGTTTGCCTCCATCCTAGTGTTAACGAAGATCACCTTCAGATAAGTCACTCGGCAAAAATCTTTCTCTTAGAGACGCCTAAGGAACTCAAACTAGAAGTTGGTATTAAAAAAGCACATATCAAAAGGTTTTCTTCTCCCCATTTTATTGGTATGTATATTTGCCATTCATAACGTTTACATTGAACTTGAATATTTTGTGCACATATCTACGGCGTCAAAATTATAAATCCTTCCCCTCTCCCTTTTTGGCCCTCCCCGCCCTCCTTCCCACCGGGTCTCACTACCCACCCCCCCACTTAGTTCTATGAAATGACTGCAATCTCTGATATGAGAAACCATTCTATATTTAACCTTCTGCATATGACTCACTTCGCAGAGCATGATGGTCTCACATTACATCCATTTACCTACAAAAGCCGCAAACCTATCTGTCTTTGTAGTCGAGGAATATTCCACTGGACACCTCGAAAGTTGGATGTTCAAGTAATTTGTTGCATGATTGCTACTGTTGTTGCTTTGCCCGTTAGTCTTAGGGATAGTGGACTGCTGTGTAGTTTCTCACAAAGGGAGAAGGCCGCTGTCCACTCCCGGCACTTTCTCTACAGAAGAAGCCAACAATTCCTGAAACAGAGTGGAGCCTAGACAAGAAGCAATAAAGTCCTTTTTTTTTTTTTCTTTTTCCACAGCAGTATCAGGGTGCTGCCTCTGCCAAAGATCTGGATTTCCACCGGCCCTACTCCCACCTGCCAGCTGCGCTCACTTGTCAGCACCTACAGGGTCCCCCAGCAGAAGCCAAGAAGGGCTGGTTCTCACTGGCTGGAGGAGAGGGAGCAGCTGGCCTGGCACACAGAGCCCCACTCAGCAGCCTTGGGCTGGGTGGCCCCATGCCCATCTGCCTGGGATGACCCTCAGCCCCTGCCTCCTCCTGGCCACCACATGTTTCTGCGGGCTTTGTCCCCTGTTATCTGCGTCCCTTGATCTTGGCTTGCTTTTCTGGCCTCTGACCCCACTGTCAAAACATCAAGTGTTATCTTGCTCTTTTGTTCCTACCACCTCGCTGTCTCAGCCTCCTCTGTCCATCCACAGGGCAGACACAGAGAGCAGAGAAGGGGAGAGCAGAGGAAGGGGTCAATCAAATGGTTACAAAGAATAAAAAGGTTGCTTTTGAGTATTTTTTCTGTCCTTAACAGGAGTAGCTTGTTTAACTTGCATTGGTCAACAATTGACCTCATCTGCTTATCAGTCTGACAGTCAACCTGAGGGTTTAGGTAAATAAAAACAGAGCCCAGCCGTTCAAGGCCTCCGCCTCTAATCCCAGAGTTGGAACAGTTACCAGCAAAGAAACCAAGGCTCCCCAGACTGTGCAATGCAGGTTCTTGGGGCCGTGATCCTTGTCTCTTGAAAGAAACTGAAGAGGTAACTCCTCTTGTGTCGTTTATCTTCTTTGGAGTTTTCCAAACATTAGGCGGAAAACAAATGCATCATAATATTCTATTTTTTAAAAAGTCTTTCCTCAAGGCATCCATGTTTTGTCACTATATGAAGTCTTCAAAATTTCTCTCCTTAAAGATAGAAATGGGTCATTCTGAATGAAGTATGCTCCCGTGGATTTCTAGTTAAAAATTAAAACTCACAGGCAACTCTAGAAGCCGAAGGCAAAAATTGGACAGGACATTGTTTGTGGCATGATGTGGCCACATACACGTATGTACACACAAGTACGTGCTTTGTCCCCAGAGCCAGAGACAAGGCTCAAGGTCAGCGACCCAAAACAAAATGAGGACAAGCCAGAGGTTGAAAACCAGAAAATAATTAAAACTTACTCAATCATTTGGTTGAATCTAATTTTAAAACTTCGATGTTTTGTCTGTCAGAGTTCAACTATTATTCAAATTCTCTCTTCTCCTAATAATGAAATAAAAGTATCTAAAAACTCTCTGGTTTTCTTAAGAAAACATATCATACAATACAAGTTTGGGTATTTTATTTTTCAAAAAGATATATTCATACTTTAATTTTCCTTAAAAGTAGCTTGCTAACAATCACTGAAAACCTTAAAAATACCTATTCCCTTTGACTTAGGAATTGCAAATTTATAAATCTATACGAAGAATTTTTTTAAATTCAGACCCAGGATTTTGCTCAGGATATCCAGGTAGTACTGATTATATTACATAAATATAGAAGCAACTTACACACCAATTATAGCCAATTATAGCCATAGATGCAAAAATAGCAGTAGACATAAAAGCAAATTATCCAATACTCATTGTAGTGAATATCAATTGGTTTTCAAAATTTTCACAGAGAATGTGTAAAAGTATAAGCTAAAACTCAATATTTGCTACAATTTCAGTTGCAGGAACTATACATCTATGCATACATGTATATATACATAAATGATCATGATGTTTACAGGTGATGTGTACATGATGGCCACAAGGGACTGCATCCTGGAAACTCAGGTGTGTCTCAATTTCACCACTGCCACCAGAAAACAGAACACTTCTGTGAATTGAGCTGGCTCATTGGTTGGCTAGGTTCATTTATATATGAGTCATGTCTCTACCTCTACACTTTACCACTTACCGAAAGCAATGGATTTGGGGGATTTGTCAAGATGTTACACTGATGACTGCTAAACATTTACCATAAACACATGAATAAAAAAGACTGGAAGGAAATTATTCTTCAACCTTTAACTTTTCTCTGGAATGATTATACAGAGAGTATATTTACTTATTAAGAATCTGGAAAAATCATGATCCGTTAAATAGTGTATACGAACTTTAGTAAATCCACTATTGTATTTTGGGGGGTTAGCTCAGCAGTTAGAGCACTTGCCTAGCAAGTTCACAGACCTGGGTTCAATTCCCCAGCACCACATAAGCCAGCGTGGCAACACACACTGATAATCCCAGCATTTGGGAGGCTGAGGCAGAAGGACTGCCCTGAGTTTAGACTAGCCTGGGCTACAGATTAGCCTGGACTATTGAGCAAGACTCTGACTCAAAATAAATAAAAAGAAAAGAAAAGAAAAGAATAAAAATGGAACTTGAGGACAAATCGGCATCTTTTGATTCACATAACATAATTTGGTATTATTTTTAAGTTAAACACAGATAAAGCAGGTCTCCAGGAGTCCAGGCATCTGCCATGTTGCTGTATTCTTCGAGTAATGCAAACATTTGTTTTATTTGAGAAAAAAGACACAATTTTCAAAGGGGTCCAGGAGTCATGGCGTTGTTTCAAATGCCCCCGTTTCTGAGAAAACAAAATTTATAGATTAGACTAAACTTGAGGTAGAAACCAAATGGTTCCTCTTTGGCTAGTTACACACCATTAGGAAAATGTCCTCAGCTTCCCCCTTCACAAGCCTCCTAAATTTTCCCGATGGCTCCTTTCAACATCTGTGAACAGCTGGATGAGCTGGTTCTGCTGGGATCAGATTTTGCAGGGCCTAAAGTAAACAATCACTGGGACACTGATTAATTTCTCAAGACTCAAAAATAATTAAGGTAACAATAATCCTTCACCCACACACTATCCCATTTTTACAACCATTTGGGAGGGAGGTGGCAGAGGTCACCTGTAACAGTCATCCCAGAATCCCCTTACTGCCGGCTGATTGTAACAGCATGCTCCCTTGGGAGCCATTAGGGGTAAAGTCCCCCTGCTGCCTGTGCATACACGGTAGGAGCAGAACACCACGGCCTCACACAAACCCCAGAGAGCTTCTACCCAAATGCAAGATCTTTCCACCTCTAAGTTGTGAGCGAGGGAGAGCTACATGTTGAGGAACTTCTCACTGGAAGGAAACATTCCTGATGAAAACTTGTACAAAATAATGTCGAAGAGCATGTCACAAAAGAGCAAATTTATATACTCATGTTCCCAGTAGCATTATTTCCCATAGCTGAAAGGTGGAAGCAACCCAAGTGTCTCCTGACCAATGAATAAATAAACAAAATGTGGTATGGGCTTATGCCTTAGAGTTTGCTTCCCATTGCTCTAACTAAGTATCTGAGATTTGATACTTTAATAAAGAGAAAAGATTTGCTTGGGCCAGAATGTTAGAGGCTCAAAATCCAAGACCGGATGGCTCCAACTGTCAGCCACTGGGGAGGGGCTTCCTTGTTGTGTCAGAATATGTCCAAGAAGCAGGAATCCGCCATGTCAGAAGAGAAATCAGGAAGCAAGGAAGATTCAGAGGCCGGGCTCACTGTTTCTTTAACTACCTGTTTTTATGAGAACTGACAGGCTAAAAGATGCACTAAATTCTCTATGTGTAAACTCACCAGAAAGGGGCCTCTGAGCCCTTTCAGAAAAGAAAATGAAGATAGCCTAATAGAAGGTAATTACTCTCCATGAGTTTCCAATGAAACCTGTAGAGAAAGGCAGAGTGTAGAGAATGTCTATTACAACAATCAGGAATGCATTGATTACAAGGTGGCTAAGAGTCCTGGTGCTGCCAACTATAAGCTAAGGGATTTGGGGAGAATTCATCGATGCCCTAAGCTTTCATTTTCTCATTTGATTAAAATAATCACCTCGGCAAGTGCTGCGGTGTGCTCCATTCAGTGTCAGACATTATGACTTATCTTCTCCCAGTCATATGAAGAAGGTTTAATATTTCAGTCTGAATACCCAAAATCTTGGTAGCATCAAAAACATTATTTGGGAAATGACCTATACTGTGCCACAGGGAGTCCTGTCTGAATGGAATCATAAAACTTCAAAGTGCTCCACAAATAGAGAGAAAAGGGATCCGTGATCAAAGCACTTTGGGAAACACTGAATTTGAGAGTTAAAAAGGTTTTTTAAAGCTTCTTCTCTTCCGATACATGGATAATCACAACATAGCCACAGAGATATTTTCCCAACAGAAAGAGGATCACGTCACTTTTTGAGCTGCAGTTTCTTAATGGCTTCCTATTGCACTTAGAATGAAACCTGCGTATTTGTGTACTGGCCTTGACGGCCCTCGGGGAATGGCCATCTCTGCAGCTTCGCTAGTACTGCTCCCCCCGTGTGTGCTAAGTTTGCTAATCTTTTACCACGTGTCTGTCTGATCCCTGAGCAAGTCAGATTTTTCTGCCTTTGGATTTTACACCTCCTCTGTACTTTGTGTAGATAGGACCCCTTGCCATTGTAAGGTCTCAAAAAGGGTTTCCCTAACCCTTCCCATCTCATGGGGGTCCCTCATCACCAGCCTTATTCCCCTCAAATGAGTCCCAGGGTTACACAGTTCAAATAAGTACGCTATGTACTGGCAAGAGTAGAAATGCTGGCTTCTTTTCAAGTTGTGGCTCAACTGTTGACTGTCTGAGACAAGTCATGTTCATATTAAGCCACGTTTGTGTGTTTCGTGGTATGTTAGTACATTAGAATTAGCTGAGTTGGAACGGGGTCGGTATCACACACATGTGATCCCTTACCATGCAAAAGGCCCAGAGGAAGAGGGCAGGCCATTGAAAGTGGGCAGCACCCTCCCAGTCACTGGGAGCATGCCGGTGGCTCAGAGGTCCCGGAGATTCTATGCTAGGTCTTGTGTCAGAGCAGGGACAAAAAACCAAGGAATCACTAGGGGAGGCTTTCAGGGTGGGCTTCGAAGGAGCCGGGAAAGCCAACACATTTCCAATGCTTGCGGCTCCATCATTGCTACTTCTGGAATCTCTGCTTGTCTCCGTTCCAGGTTCTGTGAGTGAGTACTCCTCGCTTCCTACGTTACCATGTGACTCTTAATTCTTGTTCGGCGCTATTCATGGAGGTTGTGTTCTTCCGAGGTCAGAGGAGATCAGGGTGCAGCCCTGGGTTAGTGCATTAACTGCCTCTCATGTGTCATCTAGGGTAACCACCTGAGTCATGCTCACCTCTGGTGGCTGCTCACCAGCCTGGCTGTCAAATCGCTTTTGTTGAGGACAATTCCACATTTTCACCTTTTCCTCCCCAATTACATCGACTCATCTTTCCACACACCAGATGCTTCCTTTGGCACTGCTGCCCTTGCCAGATGTTTGAACCCCTACTCATTTGGTGACCCTTCGTTCTAAGCCACTTGTGTGTCTCATAGGAGGCTGTGAGCAGTGACCAGCATTAATATTTCAGATTGTCCTGCCTGAGCTGGAGTGATGGCCTCAGAGCTAAGCAGCCTGCCCTGCACCCTAAGGCATGTCTCTGCTCCCAGGAAGACTGTGGCCTCCACCTGGGTCACCATTTTGGATACTTGGATACTTCAGATACTTGTGTGAAGACATATGCTTTGTTGCTTTCTTATTTTGGTGAAATATTCATAAAATTGACCGCGTAAGTATACGGTGTAGAGCCATTATGTATGTTCACCTTGCTGTACAGCTATTGCCACCACCCACCTCAAGGACTCTCTGTCTTACAAAACCAAATTTCAAAACTCATTAAACGGTAGCTCTCCATTCCCATCCTCCTCTCAGCCCATGTCAACCACCCTTCTCCTTTCTGTCTCAATGGATTCAACTGCTCCACCTACCTCATATGAGCAGAACCACGGTGTTTTCACTCTTCATGCTCTCCTCCAAGTTCATCTGTATTGGAGCACGTGTCAGAATTTCCTTCCTTTTTAAGACTGAGTGATAGCCCATAGTACGCTGCTGTGGCTGGGATGAGGCTCCAGAGCACCTGCCAAATGTTCACGTGCTGGAAGCTTGGTCCCTAGTGTGGTGGTATTGAGATGCTGGGACCTTTAAGACATAAGAGCTAGTGGAAGGTAATTAAATCATGAGGCAGTATCCTCAGATGGGATTAATGCAGTTCTCGTGGAACCTGTTAGTTCTTGTGAAAGTGGTTTGTTGGAGAAAGAATGGGCCTGGCCCATGAGTCCCACTTGCTTCTTACATTACCATGTGACTCCTATCTTCTGCAAACAGCCATTTCTCCATCACTCCACTGCCACTGCCTGGCATAGAGTTGATCTTCACAGAGTATCTTCTGAAAAATGTATTAATTAAAATACTTTAAAATGAGGCATAGTTAAAACTTTTTGGTGAAATTAGATATAATTCTGTACTTCCCTCTTCAAAATTAAGTGGTACTTAATCATAGATTGAAGTAATCCTGGCCACCCGTGCAGCCCAAGAAAACCTCATTTTGACTTGCCTTGACTTTTTTTTGATATGAATAATGCCAAGAAACCTTTGAGACTTTAGCATTAATTTGAGTTCAGTCTAATTAAATTGCTTCTTAGGGTAATTTGGCATCAGAAGAATTTGAAGGAGGCGAAATGTAAAACAGTCCACAAATTGAAAAGAATCTGAATTTCTCTGAGGACTGGGAAGGGGGAAAGCAGAGTAGGGGACATCATTCGGATTGAAGCATTAATTGACACGTTTTGCTCCGATTATAAAAACAAGTCAAAAAAGAAAGAGAAGAGTCAATCCAGAATTATGAATAAGAAAAACTATTGCATGTAGAGCTGGTGTTTGAAAAAATGACCACGGAAATCCTTATTATTTAAAAGTTTAAAAGTCTAATGACTGTAATAAAGACAATTCACTTCTCAGATGCAAGCCCTAGGATACATCCTCCAATATTATTTGTGTATGTTAAGCAATTCAGGTAGCAATGAAAATATAATTCTGATTCTTTTTTTACTTCATACTATATTACCATCTTTCTCATACAATGCATAGAATTACACAAAAAAGAGGGAAAGTAACTACCTGAAGTCTCTATAAAGTTCACAAATTTCAATTTTATATGTGGCTTACTAGTTTTATTTATACCTAGACCGAGAAAACAGAAAAATCTTAGTATATAAAATGTTCATTGAGATATTGTTTATAATAGTAAAAAGTTATAGAAACAACTCAAATTTTCAAAACTGGAGCAAACTATAGTAAATCCATGAAATGGACTACCTTGAAGTCATGAAAACCTATATTTTCTAAAAACACTTACTGGTGCAAGATAATGGTACACAATATAATGTTTGACAAATAAAGCAGAATGCAAAACTGTGTTTTTCCCAGTTTTATAATTTGCATATATAAATTTATACACAAGCACACATGTAAAAATGAAAATATTACCTTAAACATTTTCACCGCGATGACTTCAAGCTGATACTTTATATTTCTCTAGACTTTCTAAACTTCATTTAATAAGCGAGTATTAATTTTTTATCTAGAAGGGAAAGACATTATTGTTGGAAATGTCCGTGATTGAATTAATGTGCAAAAATCATTAGTTTTTTTTTTACTTGGATAATTCTACTCTGTGCATGAAGGATGGCTGCATATAAATCATAATTGTGTGACAGTCCTTAATTAGGTGGAAATAGTAATACTTAAGAAAACTTTCTTGGATTAAGCTTTAAAGCACTGCATTCATAAATTCCAAGCTAAGTACCAGAGCTGTCAGGCCCTTCAGCCCCAGTGTTGTGATTCCGGGCCAAGTTTTTGATGAGACTTTGAAATGTATTTCACCAGCACTAGAGCTGGAGATGATCAAGAACGATGGAGAAAGGAATTTTACCAACTCTTCAGATCCAAATTTATTTTTCTCCAAGATCTATTTATATTGCTTTCCTCCAAATAATGCCATCCAGTTTATTCACAGAACGCCAGGCCACAAAAGAGATGTTAAGGGACCGTGAAGAAGTTGGAAGGATTCCACAGTCAGTGGTGGAACTGCAGAGGAACCAGGAGCTGAGGGGAGGAAGAGGCCTACAGGGCCAGGCAGGGGCCTCAGGGCTGCCCGGTTCCGTTCACATGCACTTCACACGGGAGGCAGGCGTGTTCCCTCTGCCTCATCTACTGTGGGGATGAAGATGATTGTCCCTGGCCAGACTGTAGACATTCCAGAAATTGTTGAGCTTGTTCAGGAGGGACACACAGTAACCATGAAAGGCCTTGAGGAACCCTGGGATGTGATTTCAGTCACATAAAAAAATACAGACCTCACTCTCTTCGGGAGGGAAACAAGCTCCAGGTTGACGGAAGCTGGGGAAATCAAGAGGAACTGCTTCCGTTTGCTCTGTCTGTAGTTGTGATCAGAACTCTAACAGGGGCATTACACAGGATCCCGTCACAAGGTGACGTCTGTGAAAGCCACTTCTCCACCAGTGTTGTTACACAGGAAAACAGGTCTCCTGTTGAAATCTGAAATTCCTTGGACACAAAATATATGCTCAGGTTTCAGATGAAGTCAGAGCTGCTTCAGTGTGTCAAGCCCCAAAAAGATGAATTCATTCCTAGGGGAAGTGACGTTGGACTTGCTTTAAATTCAGTTGCTTGATTCAACAAGCCACAAAAACAAGCACATCAGGAAATATTTGGACAGTGTCTACGTCTGAAAATGGAAGTTAGGCAGGCTGACGAATAAAAGAGTTTCCCAGCCACGCAAACAAGATCCAAGACTGTGAAACTAATTGTGGTACATTCACAACACAATAAAAAATTTCTATTTTTAAAAAAGTTAAAGCGGAACATTCTACTGCAAAGAACAAAGTCTTCAGAGTCAGCACAGCATCAAAGTTACTGGTTGGCCCCCTTGAAGCTGAAGAGCCACTTTAGGTTTTAACTTTTTATCTCTGGGACTTCAAGCTATGCAGAATATAGTGATTAAAGATCCTTCAACAGTTTTGGGGTGGGGTGTGAAATGTCTAGTTGCTTTCATATTGACAACTGACCTTTCTTTTTTCATTTTCTTTTTCTTTTCCACACAGAAGTTAGAACCCAAGGTTTTTGCACTGAGCTACATCCCAGCCCTTTCTAATTTTTATCTTATCAAATCACTAAGTTTCCCAAGAGGGGGTTTGAGTTTGCAGTCCTCCAGCCTCAGCCTTCAAGGGTGCTGGGATTACAGGCATGAGCCACTATGTCCAGACTAACTTTTGTGCGTAACACCAAAACTGGTATGGGCTTTCAGGAATAAGAATCTGAGCCACCAACTGCTGGCTTGAGTCCTGGATGACTATGGACTAGAAGATTAGCATTGGCCTCTGTAGAAAAGGGACACTAGTCTGGCTCACCTAGTGGAAGCTGGGAGATGAACCGAGGCACTGCACGCGTTCAGTGCCACCCAACACAGAGGAAGCGCTCCACGCCTGTAGCTGCTCCTGTCATCACTGCTGACCCTCTGCATGGAGGAGTTAATGACGGCCTTTCAGAGAAGAAAACATCTGAGGGATACCTCCAAGAGACGGTAAACCTTCCGACATCCAGCATAAGCCTTAAGTGCCTACAGTGTTCTGGTCACTGTGTACCTTCCAGGAGTCCAGTGCAGGAACAAACTGCTTTCGTGTCACTTGTGTTCAACAAGGAGAAACAGGAAAAGATGACTCATATGTTTTGAGGCTGGTAAACACTACACAGAAGAATAAATCCTGAGAGAACCCCATACTTCCATTATCAATAATGTGGGGCAATCATACATGACCAGTTCTTAGAATGGAAAGTTGCATGGGAAAGAACAGGGAGGAAGTATAGCTAGGATACAACATGGACTCTCACAAGCATAGCAAAAATCAAAGGATGTGGATATAAAAGAATATGTAATTTCAATTATATAAAGTTTTAAAAAGCAAGATAAAATTAGTCCTTAGCGTTTAGGGATCCATATTCACAGGGCAAAATTCAAGAACGCCATGAAGTGGGTACCACAATTACTAAGGTAGTAGTGACTTGGAGGATGGGGAAGGGCAAACATCAAAAGGGGCATGCCCAAGGTTTTGGGGGTATTAACCTCAAAAACTCACCTGGATATAAATTAGTTGATAAATTTCTATACATGTTTTATGTATTTGTCTACACTTAGGTTTTATGAATTTTACATTGTTAAAGAAAAAAAGCAGAAAGGAAACAGAATGAAAATCTGGGGAAAGAATTTCAAAAAGGAACTAAGTCAGGCCCCGTAGAGCAGGCTGTAATCTCAACACTCTGGGAGGCTGAGGCAGGAGAATGAGGCTGAGACAGGAGGAGAGTAATTTCAATGGTGATAATGAGAGATAGTGACTTAGTGAAATCCTGCCTCAAAAAAAAAAATAAAAAATAAAAAATGGGCTGAGGATATAGCTAAGTGTGAAGGCCCTGGGCTCAGCCTTGAGTACCATTAGAAGAATGAAGAAGAAGAGGAAAGGGAGGAGGAGGAAGAATTATCCCCACAAAGGTAGAAAACTAAGGATGCATGCTGTATTCTGAGAAAATGAAAGATACTAAGTATGGCAGGAGCATAAATTTTGAACTCAGGTGAAGATTAATAAAGAGAAGAGAAAAGAAGAAAAGGCATGAGGGTGTCAGATCAGGACAAATTTTGTGTGACAACCTATGGCAAGGAATTGTAGATTAATTCCTTCAAATGATGGGTCATACACACCATAAATATTTCTAATAACAGATTAGAAATGGCTCAGTAGTACTGTGGAGGATGCAGAGGTGGAAAATGGGTCAGGAGCAGAGGGAGTGGGAAGAGGCTCCTCAAGGTGACAAAGTGGGTCTTGGTGGACAGAGAGCTCAGGAGGCCTACCAGATCTCTTAAAGATGAACTTACAGAGAGAATAAAACAGTGAATATGATTTTTTTAAAAACATGCAATTATAATGCATTACTCTGACTGTAAATTTTGTGTATCAACTTGACTGGGTTAAGGAATTCCCAGATTGCTAGTAAAATATGATTTCTGGGTGTGTCAATGGGTGGTCCTAACACCAGCACTTGAGTTGGTAAACTATGTAAAGAAGCCCACACCAGTGTGCACAGGCATCATACAGTCAATCCACTAAAGGCCTGAGTAGAGTCAAAAGACAGAGGAAGGGCAAGCTTGCTCTTGGCCATTTTCTGCTGCAGTTGGACGTTGATTATCCTGGTTCTCAGACTTTTGGACTCCAACTTGGACTTATATTGCTGGTGCCTGTGCCTCTATGCCTGCAGGTTAGGACTGGAACACCACACCACTAGTTTCCCAGAGGTTGCAGCTTATGGATGACAAATCACAGGACTCCTCAGCCTTCATAATCATGTAAGCCAAATATTCACAGTAAATCACTTTCTACACGCACTCAGCACTCAGTTATCAACGGGCTCCTTGGCATTTACCTACTGGAAATGTAAAATAATCAGGAAAAAAATGCATCTATACTAAACATGTATGGAATCTTTTCTTGCTCTTATTCCCCAAACACTGCTGTAGGACAAATGTTTACATAGCATTTACATTACATTCAGTATTATAAGTGATCAAGAGAAGATTTGAAGCATATGGGAGCACGCGTGTGGGTTATATGCAAACACTGTGCCATTTCCTACAAGGAACTTGGGCACTGGCAGATGTTGGTATCCACAGTGGGGACCGGAACCTATTGGTTCTTTTTTCTCTGGTGAACTTTGACAAATAGAATTTGCAAAGTGCTCAAATGTATTATAAGAAAAACATGCAGGAAATATTCAAAAGGAGGAAACTGTAAGTAATTAAATCTTCAAAAACAAATTTTAAAAAGAGCTGGAATTTGAGCAGGGTGAGGAAGTAAACTTGCATGTAAAGGTGGAGTTGACTGGAAGTGCAGCCTTTTGCAGGGTAGACAGAGCTCAATCCAAGCTCGTTCCCAGGGACCACTTTAGTTGGAGACCATTCCCCCAAGGACAGACTCTGCTGCAGGCTATTGGAGGGTAGCTTTGAAAGGCAAGCAGCAGCAGGAGGGGAGAGGGGAGTAAAGCCCCACCCCTGTCACATCTGCAGGGGCATTAGAACTTAATAGAAGCACGCCTCACTCACAACTTAATGGTCCCTAGGATTTTTATCCTTTCAAGGTCTCTGATGGTATTGGCCCAAGGCCCAGGGGCTGGGACCCCTGTTGTAAGATATTAGAATGCCTCTTGTCACTCATAGAGGTCTATGAGACCTCAGATTGAACAATTATTTTTGCACTTTCTTGGGCACAGACGAGCACAACTTTTGCATCATCTTCTCACACCTGAGTGTCAGCGTGGACTTTCTGCTGATAATGTCCCCACAGTCCCTTCAGTGGTGGGAGGTGAAAACATGAGTGAAAAATGCTGAGAGGCAGATGGGGAGGAGGCTGAGGAACATTTCCTGTCTGACAGCTGGTCTCCTGGGGCCCTGGAGCAAGGCACCCTCAGATCTTCTGGGGGGTTAATGCCCAAGAGCAGTAAGATGTGGAGAAGCCAGGCTGAGCATGTGCAAAGCTGACAGATTGTGGTAGAATGAGGATTATAAAGTACTGACTGGCCATGCAGAGCTGAGCTCAAATGCATGGTTGGAAACGAGCAGAGAACAAAACACAGTATAAGAGTTACCCAGTGTGAGCCAGGCCTGGTGGCACAGGCCTATAATTCCAGCACTCTGGAAGGCTGAGGCAAGGGGGTTGCAAGTTCAAGCCCAGCGTGGGCAACTCAGTGACACCTTACCTCAAAATCAAAAATAAAAGTGGGCTGAAAATATTGTTCAGTATGAAGGCCCTGGGCTTGATCTCTGGTATCTTGAAAAAAAAAAAAAAGTTATCTAGCAAGTGTTAGGGGGCTGTCCACTGTATGGATCTAGAATGCTCTCAAAGTCCCACATATTAAAAGCTTGGTCCTTAGCTATGTTGACTTGGTTGGAAGGTGATGAAAGCATTCAAGAGGTGGAACCTAGGGAGAAGTCTAATTTTAGGCAATTGGGAGTGTGTCCTCTAAATGGATTGTAGATTGCCAGGATCTTTGTCTTCCCCATCCCAGACGTTAGGTGAACAGGCTTTGCTTTGTCACGTGCTCCGGCCATTAGGGGCCACTTTACCATAGTCCAAAAAGCAATAGAACCAACTGGTCATGGACTGAAACCTCAAAACTGTAAGCCAAGACAAAACTTTCCTTTTTATAAATTTATTATGTAAGGTGTTTTTGCTACAGTAATGGAAAGCTGCCTAGCAGTATGCCAGTTGTTCTGAACTGTCAGCTTGACAGGATGAAGAGATTCGTGGAGAGGTGATAGGTTAGGAAAGCACAAATTGCCTTGGTGGGTTAATACTAAATGGGGCATTAGGAGATGAAGCCAACTTAGGAGAAGTGGGTCACAAGTGGGGAGCATGACCTTGGGGACTGTATCTGCTTCTCGACCCCTTCCTCTCTGGCTCTTCCCCTCTCTCCACTTCCCGGATGATATATTGTGAGCAGTTTTCCTCGTCATCCCTTTCCACCATGACTTATCTGCCTTGGAGCCAGCAGAACATGAACCGAATCTTCTCTGACTATGAGCTAACTAAACCTCTCCTCCTTCAAGTTGTGTGTGTAAAGTGTTTTGTTCTGACAGCAGGAAAGCAAACAAATACACATGTGTTCCAAAATAGATTGGAATCCAGGGGAGCCTTTAATTCCAGAGGAAATACAAAATCCAATTGCTTTTAAATCTAATTCTTTAAAATACAGCTTTTCCCCTAGAGTCCCCATTGGGCCGATTTTCTCTGATATCCAAGAATCCCACCCGTATTTCCAGGTTCCCAGATACCTAGGGAGCTCACACAACCTGACAGTGCCCATGCCGTAACGCTTAGGGAAGCCAGATACTGGAAAAGCAGGTCTTAGTTGGCAGTTAGAGCCCTTCCCCAGCCACAGCCCACCCCGGCTCTTCCTCTTCACCTCTGCTTGCTACAGCAGCATGCCCTTCCTGTGCTCCAGGCTGTGCTCCATGATTGGTGTCCTCTCCACAGGAGAACATGTAGGCTCAGTTCCTCTCTTAGTTACTTTTTTATTGCTGGGTGAGAATACCAGGCATCCAAAACATCAGGGAAGAAAGATTTATTTTAGCTCACAGCTTCAGAAGATCACAGCCCATTCACAGGCGGGAGGCTGGAAAATGGTGTAATCACATGGCCAGCCCAGAGACAGGGCCAAAGCCAACACTGGAGAAAGAGATTCTCGTGGCATGGCAGAACAGAGCCAAGTCAGGCAGGAAGAATGGAACTAGCACACGCTTCTCCAGGTCAAGCCCCAAACATTGGCCCCTTCCAGCCAGCCCCACCTCCAAACAGTACACAGTATCGATAGGCACATGAGGCTTTGGGGGGACACCACAGCATTCCACCTCTGGCCCCCAGAAGACTCATGCTAACCTCTTTATGTAAAATATATTTAGTCCTTATCTAAGATTTGTCGAAGTCTTAATAATTTTGATACTGCTAAAAAATTGAAATCCAAAGTCTCCTCTGAGACACAAGGCAAACTCTCACGTATGAGCTGCTGTGAAAACCAGAGTTAGGCAGCTCTAGCATACAATGGCACAGGGCAACTATTCCATTCAAAAAGGCAGGAATAGAAGGATAAAAGGCAAGTTGATTAAAGCAAGTTCTAAACCCAGCAGAGCAAGGATTAAATTCTGTAAATCCGTGTCCAACACTCAGGCTAAACAATGGCAGTAGCAACATGTGAACTCACAGGCTTCGGTGGCCCCACACCTACAGCACCACCCAGGACTGCCACCTCTGTCTTCTCTCGATTAGCCTGGCCCCAACCACAGCCTGCACCCTTCCCCAGAATACAATCCATACACTTGGCTTCTCCAAATTTTTGGCTCTTCACTGCACCGTAGGCTTCTGCACAACTTGACACATTGCACTCCCAGGCATATATCGCCTGTCTTCGAACACTTTTTTCTGAAATCTGGATGGGAGCCTCCATGACCCCACAACTCATGCGTTCTGGGAGCCTGTAAGGCTAGGACCACATGGATATCACCAAGATCCACCACTGGCTTGAAGTAGCCTAGTCCCCTAGGACAGTCACTGTTAAGGGATTCAGGGTTTTAGATGATTGAACTACAGGAGGCTGCTCTGTGGCAACCATTTTTCCTTTTGCCCTGGGGTACACTTCTTCACCTTTGAGTTGGTAAAGGGTGGGGTCTTGTTGCCTTTTTTTTGAAGCAGGGTCTTATTCTGCATCCCAGACTAGTCCTGAACTCACTATGTAGCCCAGGGTAACTTTGGTTTTGGGACGATCCTCCTGCACCAACCCCCAAGTGCTGGGATTACAGGAGTGTGCTACCATGCCCAGTATTATGTGGTGCTGGGGAATCAAACTTGGGGCTGTGTGCTTACTAAGCAAGTGCTTTAATTGCTGTGCCATTTCTCCAGCCCCATATTGTTGACTTTTGCAATACCCTCAAGGCATCTTTCTTGGAGTCCTGATTGTAAGTGTAGGGCTTCTTTTCAATGCTAATCTCTTTAATTTCCTTGTGCTCATCTGTCTCACCATTGTAGGTCCTTTAGGTTTGGTAAAACTGAAAAATGTTTATATATTTTTCTCTGCCCTTTTTTGCTAGCATTTTCCCATAAAGTTGGCTGAAATCTGCAAACCATAGCCATGGCTGCCTTGAGATTTCCTCTGCCAAATTAAGTAGTCCACTAACCTTAATCTCAGTTCCAGGCAAAGTCTCTAGACAAGGGCAAAATACTGATAAACTTTCTTCCAGGGTGTAGAATACATGGTTTTTAGACCATTTGCCAATACAGTCCTCCTTCCCATCTGAAACTTCTTGAGCCTGGACTTTCCAATCCACACTTCTATGAGCATTTTGGTCTTCTGAGCTCCAACTGGAATGTGCCTTAAGCTCAGCTCAGAACAAACCAAAGCTTCTCCAGCCTGCATCCCCGAACCTTTCCAAATTCCTCCCACAGACCGGTTCCACAAGGCTTCCAAACAACATGATCAGGGAGAGTCTCATTAATGATCCCACTCCTGGTATCAATTTCTGTCTTGGTTACTTCGTTATTGCTGGAACAGAATAACCAAAATCCACAACTTTAGGGAGGAAAGATTTTTTTTTTTAAGCTCACAGTGTAAGAAGCTCACAGGAAATGGTGGAATCACATGATGGGGCTGGGGTCAGAGCTAAAGCTGGAGAGAGAGGTCCTCACAACACAGCAGAATGGAGCCAAACCAGGGAGGAAGGGCAAACCCAGCCCACACTCCTCCACGTCAAGCGCCAAGCATCTGCCCCTTCTAGCCAGGCCCCAACTTGCAACAGTACATTGTATCCATAGGTACATGAGGCTTTTGGGGGACACTCCAGATCCAAATCACAACAATCAGAAACCTGTTTGTCCACCGTGGTGCCTTCTAATCCCTCCCATTTGATCTCTGTAGTTTCCCCCATCTCCAGTACACTTCATGTCCTGGTCACCATCACCCTTCATCTGTGTCCCAGAAACCCTGTGCCTTAACTTCTAATTCCTCAACCTCTTCTGCACATCAACCAGCATCAGACTTCTAAAGCGCTAATCTGGCTGTAATTCGAGCTTCTCTCAAGCTCTGTAGCCATTTGAGTTCATGCTTTTCTTTAGTAGCCAAATAAAATATCTAAAACCCGACTGCAGGAAGTCCATGCTTATCTTTTGTTTCTGAAGTCACGTCTCCTGGGATCCACTGGGGTATATCATTTCCCGCTCACACAATTCTGCAAGTCCTCCCTTCATTCCCTAAAGACAGAGAGCAAAGGTTTCTGCTATTCCACTGCAAGGGGTCACATCGCCTTTAGTGGTCCAGCAAGACTTTGGGGTTGTCCATTGGAAGTAAATTAGAGCACCTCACAGTAACAATTCACTCTGAGTGCCAGGCGTTATGTGAGCCAAACCGCCTACCTCAAAAAGATAGATTGAAATGCTAACCCCTAATCTCTGGACTCATGACATGACTTGGAAAGGGAGCCTTTGAGGGTGTGGTTAGGTAAGGAGGAGGCCATTAAGGTGGTGTTCATCCAAGATGGCTGGTATCCTTGGGAGAAAAAGGACAGTTTGGACAGAAACATACACAGAAGAGAGAACATTGTGGTAAAACACAGACACAGAGAAGATGCTGTCAGATGAAGGCAGAGGCAAAGATTGGGATTTTTCTGCCCCAAGTCACGGAACAACTCAAAGTACCGAAAAATAGGATTAGGTCAGGAGGCATCCTCTCCTCAGAGCTTTTGGGGAGCACGCTTTGCCTACACCTTGACTTCAGTTCTGGCCCTCCAGAACTGTAAGATAATCAATACATTCCTGTTTTTTAGGCCACCTCACTTGAGGCACTTTTGCTGCAGCAACTACAGGAGACTAACACGGGCTAAAAATTTCTCACTGCAGCAGAGAAAGTCCACATAAGTTCCCTGTAGGACCTGGCCTCTCCCTCAGTCTCCAAAGAATTCTCTTAGAACCAATTTTCTCTCTGCATCCTTTCCCCTCAGCATCTGTCTCCTTAAATGCCTTCCTTCCTCTATAGCCTTCTGCAAGAAAATTAAAATCGTTTCATTTTTCCCTTTTTTTCCTGCCCAAGGAAGTCACGTGTTGCATTATTTTTTAAATATATACATGTTCAACCTCTTTTGTCTCATCTTTCCTCACTCAGATTAAGCCCAAAGCCTTCTCTGTTTAGAATCCGAAGTCCTTATTGTTTATTGGCCATAAGAAAAAAACTCCACAGAGCTAGGAAGGCTCCCATTGAAAATAAGCTTTCAAAATACCACTGTAACTCCCTTCATTTGAAACTATCTTGAAGCTCCTCTGTTTAAAGCTCTTATCCTTTTGCCCTCTGGATAATCCAATCGCCTTAGTCTTTCATTCAACGGATAATTATGCACAAGGTACCACTAAAAATCCCCTGTTGGTGAGTAAGGTCTTCTCTGTCCTGGAGGTTGCAGATCGGTGCTGGAGAAAGACCCAAATACTTGAAGATACACACAGCTACCAACTGCTGCTAAGTCCCTGGAGGAAGAGGATTAGATTCTCTGAGCTGAACGGAGAACAGAAGCTAATTTAGATTGAGGATTGCTCTACTTATTTATTACAGTCATATGTCAATCAGCAACAGAGAAAGTTTCTGAAAAATGCACTATTATTTAGATGGTTTCTTGTTGTACAACCGTATTAGAGTACACTTATTCACACCTAGGTGGTGCAGGTCAGCCACTTGATGGGGCTTTTCACGTACTTATCTCTCCACCTGCCCGTGAACACAAGCTGCATGAGGCTGCTATCAGCATAACACAGCACACTGTCTTACTGTAAATTTTTACAAGCAAATTGTGCACAATTGTATGCGTTATACTTTTATACGACTGGTAGTGCAGTAGGTTTGCTTACACCAGCGTCACCACAATCATGTGAGTTAATGTGCTGTACTGGGAGGTTAGAACATTGACGACATCATTGGGTAGCAGGAATTTCTCAGCTCCACTGAGATCTTCCAATAACACAGCCACAGATGAGGGGCTGTCATGGAAAATGTCCTTCCTTGGCACAGAACTCTGTTTGAATACCAAACCATCCCCAATTTGGCAGCTCACAAGAAAAACCAGATATACACTCTCCCCACTTTGCTGGTTTCCTGGTCTCAGCTGGGTGTCTTTTCTGGTCCCCATGAAGTCTGTGGACATTGTGACAAGCTGGGGTCCCAAGAGGGCCACCCTTGGACTGTCAGTAGCTGCTGCTGGGATCTCAGCCACTGTCAGCCAAAGCACCCACACATAGTCTCTCCACATTATATGGCTTCTTAGAGCACAAGAATCAGGGCTCCAAAAAGTAGTGTTCCAGAGCCAACGTGTCAGAGAAGGAAGAAGTGACCAGACAAGCTGAGGACTCGTCCTACGGCCACAACTGCAGGTTAAAAGCCCCAGTCGTGGTGTGTTGGTTAAAGCTGTTGTAGGCCAGAGTAGGAGAAGGCTATCAAAGACGTGAACACAAGAGTTCACTAGGGTGGTATGCTACCACAGGGAGCTAGGAGAGTCCTCACTGAGGAAGCCATAGGAGTGGACGGGCTGTCAAGGAGGGACGGTGTATAAGATAGACAGGCAAAGTGTGTGTGGGGGGGAGGGGGGCTGAATTCACCAAGAGAACATGGTCCCTTCCCTCAATTAAAGACTTCTGTGTCTGAGAAAAAGGTATACAGTAAGACTGAGTAGAAATTTCCAAGAAAAATAAGTGTTGAGTTTTCTTTCTTTGGGGGGTGGGGGGTCTCTCTAGGTTGATCTGCTAGTTCCCAAACTCCAGGGCTCATGTGATTCTCCTGCCTCTGCCTCCTAAACAGCTGGGGTTACAAGCCAGTGCCAAGGTCACATGGGGGCTTTCAGCAGCGAAGTGCATTGTTCAATTGGAGTTTGGAAAGCTTCCTCTAGCTATGGGATCAGAACAGCTTGGGGGGCCAAGAAGGGCTTGCATGAATGGGGAGGCAGGGTAAGTGCCACTGCGGAAGTCCAGCACACACATAGGGAGCTTATATCTTGTCCAAGGAGTTAAGAAAAATGAATGGATTTGGGAGAATTTTCTGGACGTCATTTTGACAAGACTTAGTGATGGGTTGGATGGATTGAGGTATGGCTAGAGAAACAATAAAGCATCTTCTTGGTGAGTCTATGAGAGTTTTAGGGAGAAGATTGGCATGTGGGTCAGAAAACTGAGTAGAAACAGCCAAGGTGGGCGGGCATCCCCCAATCAGCTGGGGACCTTGATGGAACAGGAAAGTGGAAAGAAAGGAAATGTGCTCTCTGGCTCTTCCTAAGGAACAAGCTTCTGCTGCTGCCCTTGGGCCCAGGTCCTTGGACTTTGAGACTCTGGGACTTGTGCTTTAATAAACTGAGGGAGACACTGGATAGGTAGTACTGAAAGCTGAAATGAAAGATTTAAGTCTGTCTAATGCCTTCACACTGGTAGAGAGGCAAATTCAGAGGAGGAGCTTAATTTTTCTATTCACTTTTTCATGGGAGTTCTCAAGTGAGAGGAGAATGCTGCCTGTGAGCACAGAGAGGACAACAGTCACCTTTGCATAATCATCAGTATTGTATCATCTTCCGCACATAATGATGGCTACTGAGAATGGAAAGAAGAAACCAGAAGCCAGCAGTCAGAACTCCAGGTAAAAATAGGCTTTTTCTGTCCAGAATGACCAGGATGGTTCTGTCACCTTGAATGGCCAATGTGTGTACCAACTGGAAGGGTAAGAGGAAGCAGTTGTCACTTGCACACAAAATGTTGGCGATACATTGTTGGAGACCTAAGGCTAAATGAAGGATTTAAAGAATGCTAGCTCTCTTTCCAAAATCTCTTGTATATCTATCATTTTCCTGTCATGCAGTTCCAGGAACACATCTCATGTGACAGGTTTGGGGGTGCCCGGTGAAAGAGACCCAGCCAAGCAAGGGAAGCCTGGCTGTCCTGGAATCATGGGAAATGCTCCAAGAGCAAGTGTGGGAGGGTTTCTCTTAAGGGGAATTCAGAGATATAACAGTGTCTGCAAATGATTCGCTTTTTTTGAGGAATGGTGAAAAGCATGGTATGGAGGATTTAAGCATTTCAGAGCTTGAATTTTAAAATGGTATAAAATCTAGCATAGTGGTTTTCTCAAATTTCATGTGAACAACTTGAGAGGCATGTGAAACCCTGTATTTCTGATTCAGTAAAACCGAAGATTCTATCATATTTCTAGGTGATACTGAAGCGGTCCAGGAACCAGTGGGTTGGCTATACATTAGCATTTCTGGGAATATTTTTTAAATACAGTTGAGTATTATTATCTGCAATGTTTGGAACCAGAAGATTATTGTAGATTTCAGCAGATCTTTTTTTCTTTTTTGCAGATTTTGGAATATTTGCATATGCATAAAGATATACCTTATAGGTAAAAATGCCAGATCTAAACAAGAACTTCACTTATATTTCATGTGCACCTAGCCTGGAAGTACAACACAATATTTAGCATCTAAATATTAGCGTGCTTGTGTTTTGACTACGTGTCAGTTTAAAACTTTTTGAGAACAGATACAATGTCACAATGGATAACTTCATACCTGACCTCTAAAGAATTTTTGAGCTGTTTGGATTCCAGACTTCTGGATTAGCAATTCCCAACCTATCTACCAATAGTGAGGCTTCAATTTCTAGAGATTCTAAAGGCAAATGGTCTGAGGTGCATTTGGGCTTGAGAATTTTTTAAGACCCCTCCAGGCCATCTGACTATTTGTTGAGGCTGGAGAACTAGTGGATTTTAGGTCCATTTTATTGTTTGGCAGGAAAAGAATCACAAAAGTGATGAGGTGGAGTGTGACGTCATGACAACGCTGATGGCGACATACTCCCAGGCCTGGCGGGGCCTGTTCCTGTGGAGCGCTGGCTGGCGCTGCAAGCTCAGATCTTAGCGAGGATTGCCTAACGCACCTCCTCTTTGCCACGCTTGTCCAGCTTTCTTTCTACTGCCTTCCCCAAACGCTAGCCTAATTATCAGCTCTGTACCTCCGCCCGAGGTTTTCTCTTGGTGTGATTCGCAGTGCTTCCCAAATTATGAGGCGCAAGGGCTCCGGGGCGGGGGGGGGGGGGGGGGGGGGGGGGGGGGGGGGGGGGGGGGGGGGGGGGGGGGGGGGGGGGGGGGGGGGACACGTGGGGTGTGGGCTCCCTTGTTACTGCGTGCATGGGCTCCAAGCTAAACCACACCGTGCAGGTTATTTCTTCCGGCCTTTTTCATTCTTCCTGACCAAACGAGAAGTTCAGGTCAACATCAGTGAGCTTGAGATCAAGGCTACCATGGCTTTGGTTACCTGTGACCCTTGACCTTTTTCACACCCAGAACTGGTTAGTTGAAGACCATCTCTCAAGGATAGGAGGGTGGGGCCCTTGTTTGTGCAGGACATTGTTGGAAGACAGCTTCGAAAAGAGCAGCAGCAGCAGCAGGACAAGGAGCAAAGCTCCGCCTCCTGTCAGTCAGCAGCGGCATTAGAACCTGATAGGCACATGTGACAGGAGGCGGAGCTTTGCTCTCTTCATCTGTGAGGTGTCCGGTTGTTCTGCCAAGGCTGCAGGCTAGCCGAGCTCAGCTGCCCGGGGTTTTGAAGATCTTTGAGTTATACTATCTAGCTAGAAAAACTAGAGGAAAGAGGGTAAGAGGGTGCCAACTGTTCAAACAAAGTCATAAATATTAATGGTACAGCTCAGGGGCTACATCAAAAGTAAGTGGAAGGTAGTCTGAGACCAGCAAAAAATAGATTGCCTCATCCCATCCACTCGGCTCCAGCTCACAATAGATAGCCTCCACAGAACACAACAATACTCTGCAGACGTGAGAAGGGAATTCTAACACGGACACCCGCCTAGCACAGGTGTTAGTTCGCAATGCACCTGTCGTGTGGCTGCTGACGTGCCCCCACCATGGCCTGGCTGTGTGACCCTGGTATTCCTGGACAACACTTGGAATAGGTAGGTAAGGTCCTCCAGGGTGCACGGCTTCTCTCTTGCCTTCAGAGCCACTGACCAAAAAAAATCCATCCCAAGTACTTGTGGATTAGACTCCTGACAACCAGAAAAACCAAACTGCTTAAGAGTGACTTGCATGTGTGAACACACACACACACACACACACACACACACACAACTATTGCAATTCATGGTAAAACACAAAAGTACCCACAAATTGGTAAAATATATTTTATTTGTTCATACAAAGAAATAGTATGAATTACCAGAATTTCATTTTTCTAGAAACATCTTTCTCTGTGTAAAATTAATTTGTGTTATACATAGGACAAAATACTTGATTTAATCTTTTTGTACATAGCGGCTATTCTAACAACCAGGTTACAGAAGACATACTGCTAGAATTTGCACAGTATTTTAGATTATTGGGCTGAATGAAATTCAGTCATAAATTAATTTTACAAAAAGTGAAAAAAAACTAACCACACTTTTAAGCTTTATTAACCATTCTTCCTGATAAGCTGGAAAAAAAAATGAAATGACATGGATTTCTGTGTCAGCATTGTAGACACCTACTAAAGTGTTTCCAGATCAATAGAACCTTCCCATTTCCTTCCTCACCAGCATATCCCAGCAGCACCTGCAACTGTGTTTCTCCATGGGTCTCAGTGTTTCACAGTGACTCGCAAGGAGAGTCCCATGGAGAGCATGATGCCTCTTCATCCATCATCCAATTAAGAATTTATTATTACATAGTCACTATGCTTCAAATACCTTTCCAGGTACCACTTATTTAGTCAACAGGTAACTGTACACAAACACCTCAAAGAAAACATTCCATACACAGGAATAATAAGGATCTCCAAAATTTTTGTCAATCTTTTTTTTTTTTTTGCTTGTTTTTAAATAAAGAAAGAAAGCCAAAAACACTCCAATGAATACCAGAGGTTTTCTTCTAAACTGGAAGAGACCCAAAGCATGTGCTGGGAAACGTTGCCAAAACATGAATGGTGTTTGTCTCCTAGCAGCTAAAAAGTTAAGCACGGTGGCCTTACAGACGGCCAGGGCAGTAGAAACCTAAGGCTCAATTTTGTGTGCTGCCTAACTTTCCCAAGAAGATGCGTGAGGCTATATTGACTATCACATGATGAGGTGTTACCTCAGGGCAGATGCTGCATCCAGGTCACTTAGGAGCTATGTGCCATCAGAGCCCTTGAAGATGCGCACGTGACGCTAGATTTTCTTCCCATTGGTACTAATTACTGACATCTGTTTAGAGTCAAGGACTTGACCCAGAGAAGAATTCTGACCCACGTTAGTGTTCATGACAAAATGACCCTCGTTCTATCTGAATGCTTCCTGTTTCAGTTTTACTTTAAAGCAAACTAATCAAAACACTGTCCAGCATGGAAAGCGGGCAGGGACCTGAAAGGGAGGCAAACACTCATGCTTGTTTTCCTCTAGTTTCAAACTCTGCTGTTCTACCTCATGAGTCATGTCAGACCACAAGTGGCCCGGAAGCTGATAGGGCAAGATTTGGTAAAGGGCTCAAGTACTGCCTTGTACTTCAAGGAAAGTCATACAGCAAGTGGAAAAAATGTTCTCACACTGGTTGCAAGTAGGTCTTCCAAAGTAAAAAAAAAAAAAAAAAAAAAAAAAAAAAAAAAAAAAAAAAAAAAAAAAAAAAAAAAAAAAAAAAAAAAAAAAAAAAAAAAAAAAAAAAAAACCCACAACCAATTAGCACCCTCATGAAGGTGTTTTTCACACCCAAGCAGCAGGAGTGAGAAACCACACTGTGATTATGGAGTTGCCTCAAGTGCAGGTTCCACATTACTTCGTAAAGACAGTTAAAAGAAAACCTATAAAATGGACATCCATCCATCATCCAATTAAGGAACACACCAAGCCTCGGATCACCTTCCTCCCTAAACCCAACCTGCCTCAATAGTTTTGCTGCTAAGCATAAGCTAGCTAGAGCTGGGGGGAAATTTGCAGACAAATGAAAACTAAATTATCAAAAAGTCACTTCAAAGACCAGGGACAGCTCTGGTTGGTTTCTGAGGACAAATTCTCATCTCTTGCCACAAAACTTTTGTTTCCCAGTCAGGCAAATTTTCCCAAACAGCATATAAAAGCATCCTTCTTAAATATCATGGCTCAAACATTTTCACAAACTGTATCTTCTCATACATTCCTTGAGGAAATCATAATTCAAATAACAAAGCTTTTATGATAGAAGTACTCTGGTTTAGAAAAATGAAGACCAACTAAATATGTCATTATGTGATATCACTATATTGGTTATCCAAATGCCACCAGCTCATCATCATAAATGGGCCCTGCCTGCACCCCTAGCACAGAGGCAAGGGGAGCTCCCTGCACTGTAGAAACAACACTGGCAACGTTTTTGCCAAAACCTGGCTAAAACAGGCCAGCGGCATAAGTGTCAGCCTCAAGTACCTTGAGGACATAGGGTCAATTTCCCAACCTGCCTTTACAACGGACACTCTTGACATCCACTATTTTGTCATTGTCTTCAGACCCTGGGATGAGCTAAGCAGTCCAAAGCAAGAGCAAGGGGGTGGGGAGATTCCCTTCCTCTGCCAGCTGCCTGTCCTTTCTGAGTGGCCCTACTGAGGCTGTGAGCCCTGCCTGACACTGACCAGCTCTCTACCTACCAACACCTTGGTAGAGGTTGACAGCAAGGAATGTACCTGAGGCCCATGGGCTTATGCCAGTGGCTCTACAAACCTGTGGGATTCTTTGGTGTGTTACAGCAGAACTGTCTCCTGGAGAGAGGAGCACGGTGCACGCTCATACAAATTAGGAGTGATCATCTGTGTTTTTAAAGCAGCACCCAAGCATGTGACCTGGGAAAGGGGGGCTAACGTCTGCATACACTTCAGGCTAAAGGACCAAACGTGGGGCAGAGGGGATGGTGGGCCGTCCTTCAACAGCAAAGGCTACGTACAGTAAAAGGACCCACAGTTCAGACTCTAAAAGGGCGTGCGCGTCCCTGTGAAGGTGGCAATTCCCCTGTGTGCTGAGCGGAGGTGGGGAAAAACCCTAGTGCGGTGGTTTTGGAGTCTACGCCCTTGGAAATTATATCTCATCGATGATGAAATAGCTGCTACATGAGGCCTGGCCTCCAAAACACAGCACTGCACAGGCAGCTCAGTGCTCGTGGGAAGTACCCAGGCAGGAAGAGACGTGGAGGCTGCCACACGACACCCAAGCAGATGGCAACTGAGGAGCTGGTCACCAATCGAAGGCGGAATACCCGTAACAACAAAAATCTCAAGTTGTGCTTTTCTTCTTTTTAAATATAATGGGGAAGGGAAGGGGGAAACTGGAAGCACCATTAGTTGTGAGGCATAGAACAGAATATCAGAGCTAAACACTTTGGAATGTTAACAGATCATGAAATTAACTCTCTAAGGAGTGTGGCTAGGCAGCTTAGTGAATTAATTGCTTATGAATTAAAAATAAATTATTATAAAATAGATTTCTGTACATTTTACATACATATAATCTCTTTCAATATATAAGCCATACGGGAAATTAACACGCCCGGTCCATTCAATCCCAGCCAAAGTCGCGCCCGGTCATCTGGTAGAACTTGAGGTTGAAGGGCCGGTAGAACTCGCGCAGCCGCTGCAGCACCGCGCGGTCGATCTCGGGGTGGGTCCTGCCCTTCGTCTTGCCCAGGCAGTGGGGCTTGCTGCTGCCCTCGGCCTTCTTGAGGCACGGGAAGCCCTTGGTCTTGTTGAAGTAGAAGTGCT
>PVKB01007643.1:0-30294 GCA_004027205.1 Ctenodactylus gundi
TCACTGGAAAGTGAACTTTGAAGACAAACATGAAACACCCCTCCAAAAATCAGAGGAGTTGGTTCTAGGGTTAAGGATAGGTCTAGAGTATTTAGAGACCAGCAGTCAGACCAGGTGGCTGGATAAAAGTAAAGGATAGGGAAAAGGGGAGAAGAAAAACTGGGACCTCAGACCTTAGGGTCTGTTATGCCCCTGAGGACTTCGGAGCTGTCCCAGGATTCTGAGCAGAGATGTCATGTTGCTGGATTTATCTTTTAAAGGATCTCCCTAGCTATGTGAGAAATGAACTAGAGGGTGACAAGTCATCACAGTTGACCACGTGGAAGGTGATTGGGCTCAGGTTATGTTGGGGGCAGCAAAGTGTGGGAAGTGGTGACTCTGGAATACATGCTGGCTGGACCTACAGTTTCCTAAAGGTAGAAAATGGAATGTGAAAGAAAGATTTAAGGATGAAGCAAAGGATGATATCCAAGACAGTTGTTTATGAATGGTATCTTGTTACCTCAAGCTAGCTTGGTTTCCCTCACTCTTATTTTTTTCTACATGTGGTGCATTGATTGAGGTGTACCGTTTGTATCATTTTCTGGACAAAATATTTGTTTTGTGTAAATAGCATCTTCAAGATGTAGAAAACAAGCAGACAAATGGCTGCCCCCCCTACTTCACTCTTGGGGTTCACTTGTTGACTAATCTGTCTCTCTCTCTCTCTTTGTCTCTCTCTTTCTCTCTGGCTACAGGTGGTACCATTTGTATCATTTTTTGAGCAAAATTTTTATTTTGTATGGATCAGCCTAGCTGTAGAAAACAAGCTAACAGGAAGTCTGGCCTTCCTACTTTGGTCTTGGAGTTTGCTTGTTGATATGTCTCTATTTTTTTTTTTTTCCTTCCCAGAGTTGGCAGTGGAAAGGCACAAACCGGAGCCAGTTACCAGGATTTTAATGGAATCCAAGGAACAGAAGGTAGCTTACTAGTCTGTCAGACACCAGGTAACGATTAGTCTTGTCAGGAACTTTGAGGCTGGGAATGTTTTTAAGAAGCTGTGCATCGAAATCTCTAAGCATGGACTGGTGGACTGGTGAGTACTGTGTAGTGTTATTTAAATAGTTTATAAGCACACATCTGTGGGCAGAATCTAGAGCAGAACCTGCTACTAAAAGGCAGCCAAAGACTATCAGGTCCTATGAATAGATTTTTGCAGTGACATTTTAGTTTATTCCATCAGTTTAGAATAAAGATTGGAGCAAACAGCTTGCCAGTTCACCAAATGTTACTAAGCCCTGAGTGCCTCAAACTTCATGCGATTGTATCCTGTTTATTTATTGATAAACACCATATGCCTGTCATGTCAGAGATCAGAGAAAGTCAAGGAGTCAGTCACTGGACTCTGTGACAAGCCCACTCTCATGACACCCTGATTTGTTCTTTCTTGCCAAGACTAAATTTCTGAGGACCCGTGTCTAGGGATTTGCACAGGGTACTCAACTCGAATGGCCTGGCTTCGGTAGCTGGGCCCTTGCAGCCCTCAGTGATGGCAAACTACTTTTTCTCCATGGTTTGCCCTGATGCAGGATTCCATGATTCACATCATTTTTTTTCAAAAGGAAAAACCAAACCAAAACAAAAACAAAAAAATAAGTATTTATAATTAGCTCAGAAATACATAAATTGGCCTTGATACATTTCACTCTTCCTAATTATAGTACACACAGACTAAATTTGGGGTTGATTTGTATCTTCTAAGTCTATGTGAGAGTGGGAGAAGAGAGTCTTGGTGTCACAGATGTCAGGGTGGTGCTGTTTTGGGGTTAAAAAGAAAATATATTGTACCGTTTCTATAAAGCAAAATCAAACCAAACCAAAACCCCCAGGGCTTGTTTCTTATAACCTCATGGGAAGGCAAATAGTGATGGCAATCACAAGAAAACAACAACAATAACAACAAATAACATATTAGACTTCTAATGTGTGTCATATGGTACTTTCAGCTCTCCACATACATTACATTTCTTAGTCTCTTAATCCTCAGAACATTGTATGAGCAGGGTATTAGGACTGTCACTTTGTAAGCAATGAAACTGATGTTTAAAGAAGATAAACAACTTGCTCATGGTCACCAGCCATTAAGTGGCAGAGCTGAGATATAAAGCCAAGCTAATTTCAGAACATGAGTTTCTACATGATACCAAGACAAAATATTATGCACTGCCTAACATAACAGAAAGGAAAATGGTATGGTGCAGGAACAGAGAGGAAACTCAGAGTTGGAGTCAGAAGAAGAAACTGACGAAAGAGCCAGAAAGAGAATATCAGACTTACACCTACAGGATTCCCATTCCAGTATGGAGCGGGATGCATGGATTTGGACCTGCAGAAAGGGGAGCTTGGAATAAGATTCCCTACTAAATCTGGGAGTCATGAGGGTTTGGCTTATGTATGAAAGGGACCAGAAAAACTCTGCCCAACAACCCAGAACTCTAAAGGGAAACTTACATGTATCTTTTTTTTTTTTTAGATCAGTGGTAGGTGAAAATATTTATAAATGTGTGAGGAAGCTGGTGTGAAGTCCATGTTTTTATCGACACAGTGTGACTTGGAGCTTAGAACATAGATGTTAGCCTCTTTTTTTTTTTTTTTTTTTTTTTTTTTTGAGATAGGGTTTCACTTTGTAGCCCAGGCTGCTCCTCACTGTGGAACTCAGGTTAGCCTTGAACTCATGGCAATCCTCCTGCCTCAGTCTCTTGAGTGTTGAGATTACAGGTGTGCGCTACTATACCCAGCTTATGTGGTCCCGAGGAACAGAACTCAGGGCCTTGTGTCATTCCTCAAGCCCAGATGTTAGTTTCCAAACAGTGAAAAGTCTGGAGTTTCGGCAGAAACAAAAAAGCCAATCTGGGAACAGATTAAATGGATGCCCTTAGGGGAAGAAGGGAGACTAAGGATGAGTTACCAGTAAAATAGTCATAGACAACACAAATGAATGGAACAATGAGGGCATGAGTAAACAGATAAAACAGGTAGAAACTCAGGCCCTGGACACAAAAAGTTACTGTGAAAATACTAGAAGTAAGTTTAAAATTGTGATAGAGGGTTGGTATATGCACAGCTCTGAAGCAGAGCGTTTGCCTAACATGAACAGGCCCCCGTCTGATCGCCAGCACCAGGGGAAAAACTAAAATAACTAAACAAAAGAAAGAACAATGTTTGAGATAAAAGTGTTTTTAAAAAGAACCTAGGAGAAATTCAGAAATGAAAAATTCTAAGATCATCAAAATACAATAGATAATTAAATGGAATTCAGTACAGATGAAAGAGAATACAGTGGTACTACAGGTAGAGCTGAGAAATTCACTCGGAGAGAAAAAGATAGGGGGGAAATTATACCAGGGATAAATAGATGGGAAATGAAATAAGGTATATGGAAGACAGAATCATCACGCCCCAAATGTGTCTAATGGGAGTTCTAGGTAGAAGAGACTTCAGCAGTATTTGAAGGCACAACAGGTGGATATTTCCCAAGTCAAAGAAAGGCCTCCAGATGCTTATGAACAGAAGAGAAAAAAATCCCCCTAAAATATATCAGAGTGACACTGAAGCACACCAAAATAAAATGAGCATTTTCATAAACAGAAAGAAAAAAATACTAGAATACTGTAATGGAACGTTTGTGCTTTAATGTCTGCTGAGCCCCATACAGCCTAGGGGGGTTAGTACTTCTTCCTTGTAAGAACTGGCACCAGATTCCCTGTGTAGCATGTGGAGAGCAGGGCTAAATGCCATGCCACAGCCCATATTGACTTTTGAGTATCAAGTTTTGAGTTGAAAAAGCCAGGAGAGCATTTCTTAAAAAACAAAAACAAAAACAAAAAACTGTCAAAGACCATTGCATTTTCCATCATTTTGCATTTGTGGAGAAAAATCCATTCGCTTTAAGTTTAATCAAAAGAACCTTGAGAAGATCACTTAGAAAATTTAATTCCCTGGAATTTGAGTAAACATAGGGAGTGGGTTTTGGGGGTTTGTTGGTTTTTTGTTGATGTCGTCTTAAGACGTCGTAAGTCAAAGACTTTGATAATAGCCACTTGCCATGGCCAGGCAAGGCAAGAGGAAAGGCTGTAGGCAGTGAGAGTGTATCTCTGCTTGGCTTGAAAAACACATATAGTTTCTTAAGAGATGAATGGACTCTGTGGATTCTTCAACTGGAGCCATCTTGAAAGGAACCTGCCCAAGATGGAGGCTGCCAGTGTTAGGAGAACCTAGTAATAAGTTGCAGGATCAACTTCTAGGGGCAGCAGGTGAGGGCACATTGCAGAGAGAAAATAATCTTGCAAGAAGTCAGAAGGGAAAAAATGAAAATAACAGTTGGTTTTTTCAACTGAACAGTGATAACCAGAATGAATAGAACGATGTCACCAAGGTCTCAGGTGAAGTAAGCATTTGCTGGTTTTGGCAGGACCCATGCAAATATCCTGAGCTGCCATCGTATCTCATCCTCCTCTGTCAGCTAACTTGAGTTTGAGTGTGCTCTTCTCCTGGGTATGCTGAACACATGAGAGAGCAAGTACTTGAAGCTTTGCTAGCCCTATACCTAAAAACCCAATTGACCAAGTCAAATGACTAAACTTGCACCTCAGTCTCCTTTTTGTTGCTGGCACACAGTACCTGACATCCACAACTTAGGGAGGAAAGGTTGATTTTGGCTCGTGTTTCAGGAATCTTAGCCCATTCATGGTTGGCCAGCCATAGCAGAAGGGCATGGTGGAGGGCCTAGCTAGAGTAAAGCTGTTCATGACGTGGCAAAGCAGGGAGCAGAGAACAGAGAAAAGCCAAGGCAAGAATGTATACACTTCCATGTTAGCCTCTGGGTGATCATCTGTCCAACCAGGCCCATCTCCCACCAGCACATGAAATCACCACTGGATTGATCTACTTGATCCAATTACTCTCATAATCTAGCCACCTTCCAAATACATGAGGCTCTGGAGGGACATTCCGGATTCCAATCATATGACTTCTAATCAAAGAACAGGAAAGTATGTTCTTCCACTGGATCCTAAGGACTGTGAAGTCTTGAAGACAAGGCTAGGTTAGGAGTAAGGTTAATGAATCAGAGCCATTGATGCAATCCACACGAGAGTAGCTTATGAAAAAGGAACTGTATGGGTAAGTTTTGTAGCCTGTGTTTCTGGACTGAGATGCACCAGGAATAGCCACCTACTCAATTCTGGCTATTGTTTAGACCAACTCTTAAAAAGGCATTTGGTAAAGAGTATGAAAAATGTTCAAATACTCTTCTAATTTATACTTTCAGAAGCACAGGCTTCGTACCACAAGTGCTTTTACTAAACTTTAAGAGCAACTGTTGTGGGACAGGAGGTAAATTAAGTGAAGGTGGGAAAGAAAAACAAACATTGACTTGAATTTCTTCATGGAAACCACCAGGAGGCATTACATAGAATTAAATGGAAAGTTTTTGGATTTTTTTTTTTTAAACACACAAGTTATTTCTTCCCAGATAAATTGGAAAAATTAGTTTTGCTACGTTATGCCTATTGTCTAAAAAGAACATAGCAAATAAGGCATTAAACCTATTCAAAGCTGGATTTGTTGGCATATACTTGTTTTTACTACTCAGGGAGTTGAGGCAGGATTACTTGAGCCCAGGAATTTGAGGTCAGCATGGGCAACGTAGTGTCAAAAAATTCAAAAGTTTTAATGTGTTAAGACATGGAGATAACTTCCTTCTTTCTATCAAAGAAGAAGAAAACAAAGAAAATTCCCAGTACATATGGGCTTGAATAATTTGTACCCGGGTATTAATGAATGACAAGGAAAAAGAAAGAATGGAAAGAAAGAAATTAGGAAAAGTTGTCCTTAGAATTGTAGGGCATTGGAATTAGCATGGGTAAAATCCGGCTTGTGAGACCATGCTGTACCCTGAGTACTCACGGGAAGCAGCACATACCCCTGTCCACCCACCAACTCCCTTTGGGTGTTCCCTTAAGCAAGTCATGTGAGTTGGATTTTCTTCTGAATAATAAGGACATGTTTGTTTTTAAAATAAAAATAATAAATCTACTGAATTTATTCACCTTAAAGTGATATTTGAGCTTGAAAAAGAAGTGGCAGGTACATGATATGGTGTGGAGCAGTCTCTGGCATGGGAGCCTCTGGTGTGGGCATTGGGAGGCCTGGGTCTTACTCTCTGGTGGGCCACTAGTTTATGCAAGTGTTCGAAAAGTTACTTGAATCACCCAAAACTAACTCCTTACCTGGGGGGAAGAGATTGGATTACACTGACCATTACTGTGATTTCTTCTCATCTGAAGCCTCCTGAGTCTCTGTCAGGCGCATAGCCATCATCTGGGGTTGGTCAACATTGGTACAGACCTACAAACAAGATTCTCCTGAGCCTCTTTTCTGTCACTCAGGTATGTCTGGGGCTCACTTTACTAATCCATCCCAGAGAATAAGAGTCGTGTCTATGAGCTGATCACATGCATTGGTAGAACCCACTTGATGCACAACCAGGTACACATTTTCATTATAAGACAACGTAGGAGCAGCAAAAGGTAAGATACCATACGGAAGTTTACCTTGGACAATCAAACTGGAGACAATGTTGAGTTTTTTTTTCACTAATGCATTGGATTAGGCTTTTCAGGGGAAGATCAATGAACTATGGCTTCTTAACAGATGCAGGGTTTTCTTTGTTTTGTTGTTTTTTGTTTTCTTGATTCTGTGAGCTTTGAAACTGAGAATAGCAATAAGACACCAACATGAATAAAACACAGTGGTATTTGGACACTGAAACTAAACAAAAGAAATTGGACCTGGGACTGCATGACTTATTTATGGCATCTCCTTGCTGATCTACCTGCACTTTTTGTGAGGCCAGAGATGCTCTACTTATTGGTCCTTAAAGAAAGTAGGGAGAACTTGGTGAAGGTTTGAGCTTAGGTCAACGGTGGGCAGGGGCTCAGGTAGCATTTGGTCTGAAGCTTCCATAGAAGGAGGTGTAGCCCTTCTCCCTTCCCTCAAGGACTTCTGAAATCCAGTTAATGGTCAGCAGGAGCTGTGTCTGAAATTTCATAAGGTGATATATAGCCAGGAGGCAGTGACAAAATTGAAGAGCAAAATAAGGCCAAAGGTCTTTATCAGCTTTGAGGGAGAGAAACTGCCGGGGAAGAGGCAGAAGCCTGACTTCCTGTGCCAGTTAAAAGCAACTTTTAATGCATTTGAGCCAAGGCTCTGAACAGAAGCTCCCTGCCAAGACTCTTAAAGTACAGAACGACCTCAGTGGCCTTGTCGTCTCTGGTTTCTACTGTTGTCCCTAAAACAGCCACAGCCCTTCTCATGTTCCCTCATTGCATGTCATTTAAATAAAGTTTACCTTGTATCTGATGTGATCCCATAGAACAGAAGTATTTCACATCTCAAGTGAAATCTTAATAGGGATATTATGTATATGTGTATATGCCGTGAGTGAAACATAAATTTTGTTATTTTATAACTGCGTCTCCAAGTATAAACACAAACTTCTTGTTGCATATGGCCACATTTTGTGTGGAAAGCATTTGCTCAGCACACACAACTTTTGTGTTGGTACAAACTCAATTCTGCTATAAAACATTTGCTTTGTCTTATAACGAGGAGGAAAGAAAGGGTCTGGCTTTAAGAGCAGGCTGAAGAAAATCCCACAGATGCAGAGCTAGTCTTAACAGAAGTACTGCAGCCAGAATCCATATTTTCCTACCCTGATCTAGAAAGTCACCTTCGTGTGGTCAGAAAGCAGAGGCTGCTGAGGGCCAATAGGGAGGAGAGGTCAAAGGATCACTGAGACCTGAGGGTCAGAGGACACTTGAGATGTGACTGTCAGGAAAGGCTTGATGGGTCATGGTGGTGAGGGTTTCTTGGCAGGAGAGCCAGAAAAACAAAAAACATTTGAACTCCGAGGTCATTGCTGGTTGACAAAAACTGAGATAGAATTGCTGGTAGGAACCCTCCTTGTATGGTCACCATATGTAATTGACTCTCTCTCTTTCTTTCTGTCCTCTTTCTTCTACTAAATTTATCCTTTTTCTGGTACTTCCCTTTCTCCAAGCGCTTCTCCTGGCTGGACTTTCCTTCTTGGCTGTCTTTAATCATTTAAAGCAATCTCTTATCTCTGCCCATAGTTACGTCCTTCGTGTGATGCCAGCATATTGGTCAGTCAGTTAATTCCATACTTGGACATAACCCTTCATTTCTTCTGTTATCTTCTTTGAGCTGAAATATGCTAGTTGGATAAAGGCTTAAACAAAAGCAAAAACCCAAGCCAAAACTGGATTGCGACTGGCTCTGTGACCTTCATCTGATTTCTTGCCTGTTCTGGGTTTTGTTTTATTCTTGCCCAGCAAATGTAGCCATTTCCCAAAGCAGCAACATCAGACCATCATTTCTGATCTCAAATCTTGATCCACCCTCAGCCTAAAGATAAAGACGACCTCACGGTGACTACTAATCCCCTCACTTTTTTCCCTATTATCTCTTCTGTCATCTTTCCTATTTCTTCTCAGAAATAGAAGTTTTTCTCTCCTTGATTCAAAAGGTTTATATTTCATGGTTCAACTTTGGAGAAGAGCCAGAAGTCACATGGGCCACATCCAGTGGATAAGGTGGATGAGAATACTCCACCGTGTTTTTACCAGCCTGCTTTGCTGCTGGATGGCTTTGGCAGTAACATTCGCTGTAGAGTGGACCACACCTGGTAGAGACACCCATGAAAGAGGACTTCCAGAGCTGCTTCCTGAAGCAGCAAGAGTGATGGGATGAGTATGCTCAAAGTGAAGGGAAGTATTTTGAGGGGGATCAATGTCTTTTATTGTAATTTTAAAAATTTGAACAAACGCCATACTTTTTGACCAGCCGTTGCATTTCCTGCCTTTTTCTCATGGCATGGGGTTAACCTCAGCGTGCTAATGGAAATCGAAAGGCGTTGCCAGTGGCTGCACCTGATTTAATTTCACTATCTTTCCTCTTCTTTTTTCCCTCCCATTTTATTGATAGGTATAAGTGCAAAATTTAAGGTTTACAATGAAGTTGAACATTTTGTGCACATACCTATCTTGTCTAGGTGACGGGGACTATCCCACTCTCCTTTTGTCCCACCCCTTCCCACCCCTCCCTCCCTTCCCACCCTACCCCCTGGTTCACTTTGTTTTTCATTTTAAGTTCCATGAGATAGTTGTGATTTGGGTCTCTCATATCAGAGAGACCATCCGATGTTTCACCTTCTGCTTCTGACTCACTTCACTAAGCATGATGTTCTCAAGTTTCTTCCATTTGCCTGTGAAAGCCTCCACACTGTTGGACTTTATAGATGCATAGTATTCCATTATGTATAAATACCACAGTTTTGTATCCACTGGTCTGTTGATGGGTATTTTGGTGACTTCCATATTTTAGCTATTGTTATTTGTGCTGCTATGAACATGGGTATATATGTACCTCTGTTATGTGTTGTTTTGGCCTCTTTTGGTTCTTTTGGATATATTCCCAGGAGGGGTATCGCTGAAATGAAGGGGATATTTATTTCTAGTCTTTTGAGAAGTCTCGGTACTGCTTTCCAGAGTGGTTGTATGGATTTACATTCCCACCAGCAGTGCAGGAGGGTTCCTTTCTCCCCACATCCTCTCCAGCACTGTCTGCTATTTGACTTGTTGATATAGGCCATTCTCTCTGGGGTGAGATGGTATCTTAGCGTTGTTTTGATTTGCATCTCTCTTATGGCTAGAGATGTTGAACATCTTTTCATGTATCTTTTGGCCATTTGAATTTCTTCCTGTGTGAACTGCCTCTTCACTTCATTTGCCCATGTTTCAATAGGATCCTTTATTTTGGTAGGCTTACTTTTCTTTAGCTCCCTGTATATTCTAGTTATGAACTTCCTATCTGAGATGTTGGTGATGAATGTTTTTTCCCAGTCTGTTGGTTCTCTTCTTGAGGTGGGAGATAAATAGTGATGTCCTTGCCTGGCAGGTTGTCGTGGGGACTGTTAGTATCTGGACTTCCCTTGTAGAAGGACCAAACACTGTTCTCCAGCTGTGCGCGTCTTGCTGCTGAGGGTTTACACTGAGCTCTTGTAGTCGTTGCTCCTGCATCTGCTCTCTGCGCAGGATCCATTCTTCACTGTGGGACATCTCTGAAGAAGCATCTGAGCTTTAAAGCTTCTCATGAGACTGACTGTTACAGCTTTATTACAAGTTTGATATCTCTTTGTAGCAAATTTAACTTTCATCTCTTCCCCAGGACAGGTAACGGTACAGGTGAGAGCTCCTTCTAATAAACTTATTGTAGGCAAATGTCTGTCTCAGAGTCTGCTTCCTGGGGGACTTGTTGTAAAACGTGGATGACACTAAGTATTGCCCCAGAAAAACAGCTTTGGGTTAATTCTATCTAATCTGAAAACCTGAATCCAAAATCTGAAAAATTTTGAGCTCCAACATGACTACAGATCTAATGGTTCAATGTATACAAGCTGTGCTTCATGTACATTACTTAAAATATTGTCTAATATTATTACCTTTAGATTATGTGTATGTAAGATATATATGAAACACAAGTAAGTTTTATGTTTAGACTTGGTTTCTAAACTATAATCCCAGCACTGTGGGAGGCTGAGACAGGAAGATCACAAGTGTGAGTCCAGCTTGGGCAAATTAGCAGCTTAGCAAGATCTTGCCTCAAAATAAAAATTTTAAAAAAAGGGCTGAGGATGTAGCTCAGTGTGAAGGCCCTGAGCTCAGTCCCCCACATCATGCCACAAAACATGCAAAACTCCCAGATAAACACGTATTCCAAAATATGAGGAAAAAAAAAGTCTGAGATCTGAAACACTTCTGATGGCAACATTTGAGATAAGGGTATTCCACCCATGACAGAGCCAGGAATTCCTCACTCTTGATCCACTTCTACATCCTGGAGTACTTCCCTGGCACCTACCCATCCAGGAAGACTTGAGCAGACCGAATCCAAATTGATAATTTGGCCTGGGCTTTCAGAGCAACGTGTGAAGTGGAGTCCCATTTTATAGGTCTCCTGTTCAATTTCCTTATTTTCCTGAGTGACTTTCACTTGCGATAACATTGGGTCAAAACCTCTTCATTAGACCTAAAGCCAAATGCCCACTATGTATTAAAGTTTTAACTGTGATTCCATCTTGATAATGTTCTCTCTCTTGTGGGGAAGCTCTGGCCTCTGCATCCTCTGTCCTTCTCTCTCCTTTGCCTTCTGCCCTCGTAAGTCATCAAAGATTCACCCTATAATAAGCCCAACTTCAAAGTTCAGCTTGTCCCAAGCCCCCATCCTCCCACTTAGGGAGCATCACAGAACAAAGTGGAGCGTTTGGCTCCACTTTGGTCTGTACTCTCGGCATTAATGGATAGAATAGTGACTTAAAATGTGCTTTTTATTAGAATCATAGGATATATGCTTTTTTTCTAGAGTTGATCATTTTGATATATCCAATGATACGTGCTTGAGGATGGAAAATCAGTCATTAGCAGCTCTGCCTTCTCTAATTCCAGAATATATTCCAGATCTAAACTTTTTCTCTCCATTCTTTCCCCAGTGTTTATATTTATTTAGTTTAACTGTGGGGCAAGAGAGGGAGTGAGAAAGAAGAGTCGGAGAACCCACCGTGCCCTTTGAGGGTACATCCCCGTGGCGTAAAGACCTCCACTAGGCCCTACCCAGCTATAAAGATTCTACCACCTCCCAAGAACACTATCCTGGAATCCAAACCTCAGTAACAGTCACTTGGGGCACATTGAAGATCCAAATTACAGCACTTAGTCAGCCTTGACATCTTTTTGTCTCTCACCAACAATAGTGCTGATTGAACTTATTGAATCATATACATGGATGCTCAGTCAACAGTTACCACTGAATAAGTGGGCAAGCACTGTGCAAACCATGCCTGTTGGCCTGAAATATAAAGTACTTATATTCCGGTGCACTGACTTAGGGTACAAATGTAGCCCTCTTTCTTACGGTAGTCAAAGTAGCATGATTTTAGGCTCCTGTTGCCCTCTCTCGTTATAAGTCCTTTTCAACCAGGTATTTGGGCCCTTTCCCTTTTTAAGGACTTACTTCTTACCTTTCCCCTTTGCCAATTGTGATGAGGTGTTCCCTAGCTAACCCTGTGTCTTCCCTAATCTCTGTCTAATATCCTCCCAGGAGACAATGCGGCGGTCTAAAAGACACATTGGGAAGCTCAAAACAACGGGTGGGAGACGTCTGTGAGTATGGACTGTTCTGGAATATAATAAGAGCAGGATTTTTCTCCAGCCTCTGTCATTTTCATCTTGACTTCTGAGGACAAGATGTTGATTTACATCCTAGTGGAGTCAATGTCACTAATTGCCAGACACAATTATTCCCCTGTTTCTCCTTGTTTGAGAAGTCAAAGTTTGCTCTCCAGTGGAACATCATAAACGCGTGACAACCAAATGCTCTGTATGATCAGATCTGAGGCCCATCCCAAAGGGCATGTTCTTGGAAGATAGCACCTGTCCATTCGTATTATCTCCAATCCATTTGTCAAAAGAGTTCTCTTTTGTTTGCAGTACTGGGAACCAAGCCCAGAGTAAAATCCACATGTCTTGGGTCTCTGGAAATTCCTAAGGTACATTAAATATTCATTCTAACTCAACTTTTTAAATGTTTTCATGCCATCTCTCTCTTGCTAGGAGCTTTTACCTTTGCTCTGTGTCTGCTTTCCAGGGTCTTCTCGGTTGGATCTCACAGAGCCTATTGACTAGGCCTGTGCTCATGTCTGCCTAGTCATCCTTGGGCCCCACCTGACCTCTGCAGAGCTCCTACTAGGCTTTTCTTGTATGTGGAATGTGTCCCTTTGCCGCCAAACAGAAGAACTGATAGCCTGTTTTTTTAAGGTGTTGATGCTTCATCTTCATGGTCTCTTGTCTGCATCCATCCTTCCCAAGACCCTCCAAGGAGTCTTCGTAATGTATTCGTGTGGTCATTTCAAAATTAGCAAAAGCAAGATGTTCTAGCAAGTTCTCCCAGTGTTGGGTAGCCATGAGCTTTTTGGATGTCATGGAGACCCAGCTTAGGGAAGGTTAACTTGGGAAAGTGTTGAGTTTAGATGTTGTGGGATATCTTTATGTAGTAGGTGGTCACTTCCATATAGTGTAGGTGTCTTTGTCACTTTCTTGTTGCAGAAACATAGTACCTGACACAACTAAAGAGAGGAAAGGTTTATTCTGGTTCACGGTTTCAAAAGATCTCAGTCCATTCATGGGCAGCTGGCAGTGGTGGAAGGGCTTGGTGGAGGCCTAGCCAGAGGGAAGCTGTTTCTTTCTTTCTTTCTTCCTTCCTTCCTTCCTTCCTTCCTTCCTTCCTTCCTTTTTTTGAGACAGGATCTTGCTCTTTGGTCTAAGTTGGTCCAGAAGTTGCTGTGTAGCTTAGGCTGCCAGCAAAAACATGGCAATCCTGCCTTAGCCTCCTTAGTACTGGGATTACAGGGGTGTACCACCGTGCCCAGCTTATGTGGTGCTGGGGAATCAAACTTAGGGCCTTGAGCTTGCTGGGCAAGTGCTCTAATTGCTGAGCTATTTCTCCAGCCCAGAAGCTGTTCATCATATCACAACCAGAAAGCAGAGTAATAGGAGAGAAGCCAGGCCAAGAAGGTCTCCTTCTAGGGCCCACCTCAGGAACTAGGACTCACTTCTTAATAGGAGTAAACTGATAGATTAATCCAAATGACCCAGTTAACACCCACTGTCCCATCACCTTCCAAGGCATGATGGTAGGTTTAGAAAGTCTGGCATAGGAATGGCTTCTTAGAATCTCATTGCTGACTCGTGGATTGCCTGAGCAGGGACAGGAGCCAACTAAGTTGTTCACGTCTCCCTCCAGCCTCTTGAACAAGACATGAGTAGGTGATGGGAAAGAAACAAGGTTGGAAATGCATTGACCTGGAAGAACATTTGTGGAAAATTCTTCTGCTTACCAAATGTAGAGAGAAGTGTACACCAAATACTTAATTCCCATGAAGAACTATTGAAACAGAAACTTTCTTTTGAATATAGTCTGTGATGTAATATAAAAAATTGCACACGCATTCTTGTTTTCCCCAGTCTGTGGCAATCACACGAAACAGACATTTTCAGAATTCCTGTGTTTGTAAGTCAGAAGCCTGTAGCAGTACTATAAATACCAACTACATCTGTATGTGGCATCACATGGCTTATACATCCTAACCTTAACAAAAAGCAAATTTCAATAAGCTCAGATAAAAGAATGACGGAATTATCTTTCTATTTGCTTCATAGAAAATGTTACAAAATTGGTGTCATATGCAGCAGCGATCAAAGAATGTACGGTCAGACTATGTAGGAAGAAGTGGGAGATGCTATGCAACCACATAATAAAATAATATGTTATATTTTAGATTTTTGTCAGTTTAAGTTTTTAATTTGTAGTGTTTCTTTATGTATGGTTGTATGTTCATAAGTTCTTCTTGTATTTTAAAAATACAGCCCAAAATTGTAAAATTACTAGTTCTCTCCGCTGCCAATCCAGAGTCTTTTCCTAGCAAAAACAAGACATAATTTATTATCTCAAAATTTTTTCCAACACACAAATAATGTTTTCCATTGGTTGACTGTTTGCTATAGATCTGACATTATTCTAGGCACTTTACATAATTTTCTTATTTATTCCTTTAAGCAATCTTATAGACTGGTAAGATTCTAATTTCAGTGAGTTTTTAAAAGTGATGTGATTTATTCAGGGTTATTCAGTTCAGAGTCTACTGTGTCTCTACAGCCTACCCTCTACCCAGCATGCTTTGCTTTTGTTATCTTCTGTGGTACAGACTCTGGTTCCTACCAATATTTTTTTCGCATGTGGCCTTCCTGCTGCCTCGTACTTGTGCTCCTAGGCTCTATCTAAGCTGTAAGTTCTTGGAATATAAAAACTAGAATCCTAATTTCTTCCATATCACCCTTCACACATGACAGAAGGGTCAACTTGTGGTGGAATCATTTTACTTCTTAACAATCAAAATCGATGGGAAGTCACGTCTATCTGAGAAATGCCCCCAAAAGAAGCACAGGAACCAATGAAGACAATATATATTTATGTTCCTGCATGAGTACAGTGTTCCCACTTGGGACTGGTGAGGGAAATCACTAATCTTCAGTTAAAAATACAGGAGGAATAAATATGTAGTCGGAAGCCACAGGTAGGCTTTGAGTTTCTGTACTGAGCCATCACTGTTGGCGAGTGCATGTGTGAAATGCTGGTTTCCATAGCAACCAGCACAGCAAGAATTTTTCCCCTCTTTGGTTTATGAATCCAAATCAATAAATGTTTATAAATAACTCTCCAATTGGCCCGAAGAAGTAAAAGCATAAGCCAGAACAATCCTTCTGTCCTGTGAATGTGAGTCATAGATATGTTGGCCATATTCTGAGGACAGAAAAAGGCTATCCATGGAATAAACAATTGGCCACATCATTTTCTTCGCAAGAGCACTTAGGAAAAAACCCTCAGAGTGAAAAATGTATTTCACATGCCTACTGACAGCAAGGACTACAAAATCTGCACATCCAGGGAGCAGTAAGACACCATTCAGCAGTCAGCAGGAGAGATGCCAGGTCTGAAGGAGAATTGGAGGTGACTGGCCCTGGCTGGGGTTCCTGAAGGTTAAATGGCATAGGTGGAGGCCATATCTTGCATTTGTGAATTGAGTATATGTTCTCTGTGATACACACGTGGGAACTCATACAACTGTGGGATTTAGTCTCCAGAGTCCCAACAAAAATCAAACCAGGCCACCACTAACCAGGCTAAGGATTCTTTCTATAGCATTGCAAACAGATGGCCAAACAGCCTCTCTCAGGATATTTTTAGTGAAAGGGAAAGTCGTTCCCCTCCAATCTCTATCTAGTAGCTGTTAAATTTATTTCCTGAGCCAAAATCTCCCACTCTCATCCTTAAATTGTATCCATTAGTCTTCGTTTGTTCTTTGGCACAACAAAGACCTAATCCATGAGGTTCCTCATCCTGGTGACAGACTTTCCAGCCTTTGAAGGTTCCGTCGAGTTCCTCTTAAGTCTTCTCTTACTGTTGGTGTGGGGCCAGCTTCCCCCTCTTTTGGTTTCTTTTCACAGAAAGCCCCTGACTTGTCAGCATTCTTCTCAAGATGTGGACTCCCAGAAGGATCTGTACAAATTCCCAGATGTAGGTTAAGATTTCAGGAGCACAGTGAAACTACTTCCTGTACTTTCTGTCTATGGATGAATCTCAATTTATGTCCACATTTCCTTCCCTTTTTCTTCCCTTCCCTTCCTCCCCTCCACTTTTTCTCTCCTCTTTTCTTTCCTCTCTTCCTCTCTCTCCTCTGCATTCTCTGTATTCTCTTTCCTGTCTCTTCCCCTCCTCCTTCATTCCTTCCTGCCTTCCTCTCTTTTTCTTATCTACACTGTGCTTTTCGCACATATCAAGCTTCTGGTAGGCTAAAACACACAAGGCATCCCATCCCAGAAAAGAAGGGATTATATAAATAGTTTTCCCAGGAAGAACTCAACTACTGCAGGGATTCCCTGGTAAGCCACTAGCCTGAGTAGCAGAAACAGCTGTTCTGATCATTTTGGCACAGATTTCAGCCAGTGGACATGAAGTAAAGTAATTGTCCACAAGATGTGTTTGGAAGGTATTCAACCAAGTGCCAAAATGGCTCGAATTTCAGCATTTGGGAAGGACTAACCAACCCCCTTTTTGTCCCTCAAAGGACATATTAAATCACTAACAATTTAGTGTGAATGAAATGATCCTACGTCTTTGTTTTTGGAAAGAGTAGAAATTGGCACAGTGAGAAAACATTGACTTCCCTGGACTTAAAGGGGGAAATAAAGAGGAATGGAAAATCTTGAAGGAAGTATGAATAGTCTGAAGTCTCCACTGTTAATGCTGTCCAGGCAGAGGGGCTGGAAGAAAGAGTACAGTGCGAGCGTAATAATAAATGGGCCCAAGACAGCAGAGACTTGCAGAACAATAGAATTTGGGTCCCACATGAGGAGCAACCTTTGGATCCAGCCAGAAATGACAAAGGAAGAGCGCAGGTTTTGCATTGCCGTATATTTCAATATTTTAGAAATCTAGAGATTTATGTCAAGTATTAAGTTTGGGACTATTGAACAACCCAACAAAATATCTCCGCTTCCAAAATTTTGGCTTTCAGTATTAAGTCTATATCCATAGGATCTATACTGGCATTTATTTAATGACACAAGTAGCTGGGACTCCAGAAATAGTAGCTTAAATGGGGTAGGATGTCCCTCAGCTGTTCCTCAAAACAGAGAGGGACGTCCAAGGGACCTGGAGAGCTGGGTGTGGTCTTCTGGAGTGTGGGGGCCCGGTGGGTGAGGCTTGGTGCCTGATATGCGAGCAGGCCCAGCCAGAACGCCGTCTGCCTGGAGTGGCTGGAGAGGCAGAACAGGAACTCCAAGGCAAGCAAGCAGCATGTCACTGCTGCCTTGATACGTGCACGTGCAGATGCTGCACAAGCCTCGTCCGGGGGTCTGAGGTTTCATCTAGAGGGAGGAGGATCTAGTGCACAGAGCAACTTGGACTGCGTGGTGGTATCTTGGTTACTTTCTCGTTGCTGAGATACAGTAACTGACACCGTTTACTTGAGCGAGGGCCGGCTTATTTCAGCTCACTAGTCTGAGGTCTCCACCCATTCCAGGTCAGCTGGCAGTGGAGGCGTGGCAGAAGCCTCGGGTGGGAAAGGGCTGCTCAGGTCCTCACAGGGGGAATTATAAAAGGTCTTAGGGAGAAGCTGGGGCAAGAGTACAGCCCTCCAGGCCACACTGTCAGTAATCAGATGCCCTCGAAGCGATCTGCCCCACCCTCAGTCCTCCATTCCCACTGACCAGGCATGTAAAATCCACGTGATCCGCAGCATCCAAAATTCACGAGGCTTTGGGAGACATTCCAAACCAAATCCAGCGGCGAGGGGAGGAAAGTGCTGTCTCCCGCTCATTCAGTGAAACCATCACGCACAGACACGCAGAGGCTCCCGGTGCGTGGGGTTCCTCGCCCGCTCTCAGGAGTCTTCTTTATATCTTTTCTCCCTTCTGTGTGTTCTGTTGTATGGTACGGTACTTAAACTTCCTTTCGTAGGCTGTCCCTATGGGTTCTAATTTTTCCCTCTGACTGATAAGGCAGCAATAACTTTCTTTGTTCCCGTGTAATGTTGCCCAGACAAGATGAGACCGTATCTAGGGTAGTTACTCATTAGGCTATGGAAAAATGGGGGCCACTGGCAAAGATGCATACTTTTTATTTGGAAAGATGTTGCGGAATTACCCTCCAGGAAGATCACAGACACATACGTGGGTACCCACCGGAGATGCACGTTGTACACTGTATGTGGGCCAGCAGCAGGACTGCCACCAGGAATGCAGCCTGCCCCGGGCTTCCTCGGCCAGAATCTGCTTGTCACTAATGTCTTCAAGGAGTTTTTGTGCAGGTAAGTTTTGAGAAGTCCTGCATCCTCTGCATGGATAGCTGCCAAGCTAGATCATTTTATAGTTTCAGTTTCATTTCCTTTCACTTGAGTGGCCCTGAGCGCTGTCTTCTGGGTTTCAAAACCACTTGTAAGTCTCCTCCTCCTCCTCCCCCTCCTCCTCCTCCTCCTCCTCCTCCTCTTCCTCCTCCTCCTCTTCTTCTTCTTCTTCTTCCTTCTTCTTCCTCCTCCTTCTCTTCCCTTTCCTCTTCTTCCTTTTTGGGTCCTGGGGATTGAACCCAGGGCCTTTGCATTTATCTACATACCCAGCCCCCCTCCACCACCCCTTTCCCTTTTTATTTTGAGATAAGATTTCACTAACTTACCCAACCTGGACTCCATCTGCCTCTGGAATCTTCCTGCCTCAACCTGCCAGAGTGCTATGATTACAGGTGTACAACATCATACCTGGTATTTGTAAGTCTTTACATATAGCAACCCCCTTGACCATGGTTTCTTACCTGTGGTCCAAAGAAATATTATTTGTTTTGACTCATTCATAAGATATCACATTTACATCACTTTTATTCAAGTATATAGGTCTAATTGTTCTGTCTCATTCTTCGTTGTTAGCCTTTGACCGTGCTGTCTTAGTTACTTTGTCATTACTGTGACAGACACTCAACATTCATGACTTAAGGAGGGAGAAAGATTAGCTTTAGCTCACTGTTTCAGGTCTCAGTCCATTCATGGGTAACCGGAAATGGTAGAAGCACGTGACAGAATCAAGTCAGAGAAAAGAAAAGAAAAGGAAAGAAAAAAGAAAAGAAAAGCTGTTCGCCCCACGGCAGACAGGAAGCCAAGTCAGGGAGGAAGGGAAGAACTAGCTCTGATCCAGCCATCCTTTCCTTCCAGGTAATATGTCCAGTTATGTGCCATACAACTGTAATCTGCCCCCAAGCCCCTAATGCACCACATGTCTGTAATCTGTAATCTATCACATGCCCATATTTCACCAATTAGCTATAATCCAACCCTCCTGACCAGGCTCCACCTTTTAACAGCACATAGAATCCATGGCTAGTCCACAGCATCCACATACCTAAGGCTCTTGGGGGATGTTACAGATCCAAACCATAACATGCACCTATAATATTATTTGAAGTTTATCGTAGCTATGTATGTTATTATTGTTTGGATCTGTAATGTCCCTTAAAACCTTGTATATTTGGATGTTATGGATCACCTATGAAACCATGTGATGTTAGGAGAATGGAGCCTGGTCTGGAGGGCTGGATTATGGGCATGTGGTGGATTACAGGTGTATGGTGGAAGGCAGGTAACTAGCAGATAATAGATTACAGATATATGGTGGATTACTGGCCTGCTGTAGATTATATTTGTGTGCCACATTACTTTGTATGTGACCTGAAAGGGTTTAAATCCAGAAGGGACAGAACACTGAGGCCGGACCGGGAAGGGTGTATGCTACTTCCTCCCTGCCTCTGGGACTTGCTTTCTATTTGAGGTGCTGGGAGGAGCTGCCTCCGTTTCTGCCTCCACCATGTGCTTCCACTGTTGCCAGCAGCCCATGGAAGGACTAGGACCAGGACCAGCTAAAAGAAATCTTTGCTCTGTTAAGTAGTTTGTGTTGAGTATTTTACCACAGCAACAAAAAGGTAACTAAGACATATGTATAGAAAAAAAAAAAACACAGGTTATATGGGGCTAGGTATCATCCACAATTTCAGATACCCACTGGGGGTCTTGACATGATCCTCCGTGGATGAGGAGGACTGCCATATTAAGACTATTTCCATATCTGTGATATCAGTTGCAAACATGTTTTCTGCATTAGTTGTCTCACGTTGCTATTTTTCTTCACTTTGTAGAATTTTTAATCTTTATATAATCTTGTTTATAGTTTTTGTTCTGACTCATAAGAAGGCCTTTGTGAACTTCATAGTTATTTAAGAATTTTAAATATTGGATGACCTTATTGTTTACGTTGAAATAGGATGTCTCTTTAGAATTTATTTTCATTCAAAGACTCTAATGTGGATTTATTTGAATGTTTTCCGAATGGTTACCTCCTTGTCCTGGTACTGTTAGTTGAATAATTTGCCTTTTCCCTGTTCACTTCTAAGGTCCCTTTTATGTCCCAGTGTGAGGTCTCTATCAGCTACTTTGATGGATCAAGATTCTTTACTGAGCTGCTTAACATGTTTCTCCAGATCTGTGCTCCTTTGGTCCAGGTAGTGACCAGAATGACCCAAAGTTCCTTGTCTTGTGTCCACTCCCTCAAGGTCCATCAAGACTGAAAAGGAAACAGGAGGGTAAAGGCTTATTTGGAACTAGAGATATTTTTTTAAAATATATTTTTAAATAACTTCCAGAAGTCCTCACCTGAGATTTTCTTTTTTTGCCATTGTTTTTCCTTTAATGTTTTATTAAAATAATTAAAAAGGAATTTTTATTGCTTCCATACACTAGCTATGTATTTTATAGGTGGCTCAAGACAGTTCCTCTTGACTCAAAATAATGAGACCCTTCCCCAAAAAATCAGCATGATAAAGTGTAAACATGACAACCTAACAACAAAGAAGTAACCAACAGGGAGAGGAAATGCTAGAAGCAATTGGGTCTTTAGGATTTATTATTTCATGCCACAAAGTAGCAGCTTCCCTAGAAGCAAAATTAACTTCTCCAACTGTAGTTCTGAATTAGGATATTGACTTGGTGTAAACTCCCTCCTCCTTTCCTCCTCCTCCGTCTCCTTCTTCTCCTCCCTCTGTTCCTTCCTCTTCCTCAGTTGTGTTCGCAGAGCCATGCCTCAGTTCTCTGGCACTTCATAAAGCATTGTTGTATCACTTTTGCTGTCTTATCATATCTTATTCATTCCATCTTTCTTCTGGTATCAAAACTTAAATATATTTAGAGCAAGATTATTGAAATCTTTCTTTTAGCATCTCTTTAATCTCACTCCTCCCCCAGATTACTCTTTTATTCGAGTGTATATGCAATACCTGACGATTCCCTTCACCTTGGGGAATCGGTGCATGTGCATATCACATCTTCATCATTTTTATAGCATCTCTCCATTTGAGAGGAATTTATGGATTGACTCTCATAAAAACTAAGAACAAAACTTGAAACTGAAGTGCATCACTTAAAAATAGAAGTATGGTCTCTGCCAGATGTTTTTATGCTCTCCCTCCCCGTTCCAGTGGCATTATTTCCTTGGATGTTGCTATGTGAGGGCTGGTTAGGGGCAGATCTCAGACGTTCCTGCCGACACACTCAGGTGGAGGTGTGCAGATGGCTCTGTGAAGTTTCTCCCTGAGAAGTGAAACTGACAGAACAGTAACACAGAGATGTAAGACACTGAGAGATTGTTACAACATTTGAGTTTGGGAGGAGGAGGTCCATGAACCTCAGGAAGAGTGGTCTGCTCAGTTTCCTCTTCCCTAATCATGGCAATTTTCCTCTGAGCCATGGTGGAACAATTTGAAGTACCCTCCTCTTTTTGTCAGCCTCGCTGGAATTCTGCAAGCCTGCAATTTAGGGACACTCAACTGTAACTGACGCTGTTAGCAGCAAACATGAAGTAGTGCTGAAATCAGTCTCAGTCTTTGGGGTCTGTGAGGAAATGCTTTGGGGTGCTTAGACCACGTCACCAGCCCTCAAGGACCATGCTGGTGTGTTAGCTTGCAGAAGTGCTGCGTGAGGAAAGGGCCTGGGGCCTGGGGTGAGTCAATATCCAATATAAATAGAGAAATGAGCCCAAGGAACAGGATGAGGAGAACCCCGGGGGTGGAGAGAGAGAGGGAAAGCCAAATCCATGGTGTCACTGAGCTAGGTATGGCCCATTGTATGTAGATCCCCCAGGAAACCCTCTGGAGTGTATAAGGAATGACCAAAATGCAGTTAATGGTTAAAATTTATTCCAGTAAGAGGCACCTCGCCATCAGTCCCCCTCAGAACGCTCACATCCCATTGTTCTCACCACTTTCTGAAGCAGCTCTGGAAGTCCTTTCTCATGAGCCACCGAGCGCTGTCCAGGGAGAGGCAGGTTTTCAAACCTGGTGGTTTGTCTGCATCCACCTTATCCTCCAGATGTGGCGCTGTATGGTACCCAGTTCTACCCTAAAATCACAATGACCAGGAAAGGTAAATGTTTTGAGTCAGGACACCTGAGCTGCCTCAACAGTGAAACTAAGCACACTCACAAAAGTGGATTTCCAAAATTGCTTTGCAAAGGACCCAGAATGACCAAGCAAGTGTGCTCATTCAGAAAGGGGAATATTTTAAACGGGACTAATGCAATGAACCTTTTACTCTAAAGCATTCAAAAATTTGTAAATTGGAGCTGGAGGAATAGCACAGTGGTTACAGCACATGCCTAGAGAGTGTAGGGTCCTGGTTTTGATTCCCCAGCAACCACATAGGTGGTGTGTGATGGCACACATTTGTAATCCTAGGACTCTGGAGGCTGAGGCGGGAGGATTTCCATGAGTTCAAAGCCAGTCTGGGCTCCATAGTGAGTTCAAGACCAGCCTGGACTACAAAGTAAGACCCTGTCACAATAAATAAATAAATAAATAAATAAATAAGTAAATAAACAAACATTCACAGTGTTTTTCAACCATGCCTCCTATGTTTTCCTCTTCCCTTTTATTTCCTTCCATTCCCTTTTTTATTTTTCTTTTTTCTTTCTCTCTTTCTTATTAAAAGTCAAACTTTTAAAATTATAATATCATTGTAGATTCATATATAATTATAAGGGGAGGAGGAGAAGGGGAGAGAGAGAAAAAAAATTACCTTAGTAATTTTTCCCCGTGCCTGCCTTCCTTTTGGACCACTTCTCACCACTCGGTAGCATATTACATCAAAATTTATATCAAAATAGCATTGCAATGTTTTCCAAGCTGATGGTACAAGCCTTTACTTTTGTTTCAATCTCACATTGAATAATTTGTCATTTTTGAATACTCATGACATTAATTCCTAAATGTTTTGAAAAGGTCATTAAATATTCTAGAGTGTTTAATATAAACCCCATGCTATGTATTGTCACATTGCTTTTTAATTTTTAAATGTTAACATTCTTCTTTAAGTGGTTTAAGCACTACCTAAAAATATATTGCTCTTGAGAGAACCTAAGCTTCCATAGAGGACATTGGGTTCCTGGAGTTACGTCAGTCTGGCCTTAATGCTCTGGGAAAAGTCGGGCCTGCCTGGTTCCCCAGGACTCCTGCTTCTGTGGGCAGCAGTTGATACTTCCCGAGGTAAGGTTTGTCCCTGGCAGCTCCACTCACGCTCAGGCTGGTGAGTGTGGCTGGGGGCGGGGAGGGGAGCTGCCCTGTGCACTGCGCCCGTTCAGTGCCTCCTTGGCTTTTAACCTCTAGATCCCAGTAGGTCACACTGTCACCCTTCTGCCTGTGACTGTCCCAAATGTCTCCAGACAAGGCCAGATGACTGCTGGGAGGAGAGGCAATGTCACTCCTGGTTGAGAGTCAGTGTCTGAGAACATCAAGGAGGGTGGAAGGGGCCTGTGGGAGTAGGATTGTGGCGGCATCTCTAGGTTTTCTAGGGCTTTGGCCTTTTCGTTTGTTTCCCTGGAGACTCAGTGCATCCTATTTCTGGACCCACCCGCCCTGCTTCCCCGAGCAGTAGGCATAGGGTGCGGTGCAGGGCCCACGGACCCGGTCCTGAACTCAGCTTTGTTACTTGATGACTGTGTGGCTTTGCACAGGCTTTGCCCCCTAAACCTTGATTTTCTCAGCTGCAAAATGGGAACATAATGAAAGCTACATCACATAAGGGAATCTCTGCAAAGTGCTTATCACAGAGTATCTGGCACACTGCATGTATTCAGTGCGTGTTAAGTACACAGACACCCACACAGATACATAGACACACACAACACACTCTTACAAGCATGCACAGTATGAGATCTGGCAGAAATTATGGTGATGACTATCTTTTTTTTTTAGGGGTTTAAAGACATAGACCTTCTTGTGAGCGACTCAAGACAACAGTAATAAATAGACCGGAGAGATTAACTGCCTTTTATAGAAAGAGGGACACAGTGTTTAATAACTAAGCCTAAGAAAGCAGCTTCCCCACTCTGTTGAGAAGCCAGAGAAAAAACACTTATTATAGACATCATGGCCTCCCTCCTCATCTTCCCTCAGGCGCTTGAGGCTTTTTGTTTGTCATTGTTTTTCTCTGTTGTTGTGGTACCAGAGATCGGGCCCAGGGCCTTCACGCAGAACTCCATCCCTAGCCCATGTTTTAGATTTATTTTTGAGGTAGAGTCTCACCAGATCGCTGAGTTGCCCAAGTGGGGCTCAAATTTGGGATCCTCCTGCTTCAGCCTCCCCAAGTGCTGGGTTTATAGGCCTGTGCCTTGAGGTAGGTATTATCATTCCTAATTTTAAGATAAGGAAATAGAGGCCAGAGAGGGTAAGTCACTGGCTGCGCGCAAGGTGGGACGTGCAGGGGTCAGCCCTCCTCGGGCGGGATTTCTACGCTTTCCTTTGCAGCCTTGCCGTGTGTAAGGCAGGCAGAGAGGAGAGGGACTCAAGTGACGGGAAAGGTCATGGAGGGGGCAATGGGCCAGAGAAAACGCCGAGAGGGGGCGAGAGCTGTTCTTGCAGCCAGGGGACTCCTTGGCAAACAGTAGCCCTCAGTCTGCACTTGTCCTGCCTTTCCTTTTTGAAGGAAACGGAGAGGGAGCGAGAAGAGGCACGTGTTGAGAATTCAGCGCAAGTAGGTGTGCAGCGAGGAGCTGTTTTGTGTAGTGTCCATTGGTGAGCGCTGGCTGCTCGGCGTGAGCCCTAATTTAGGCTGGAGACACCCAGCCAGGCAGCGGCCTGCTGGCAGAAGATGCAGGAGGTTTAAAGGAGAAGGGCCTGGGGAAGACAGAGGGTTGTTTTGTTTTTGTTTTTTTAAATTCTAACTCAGCCTTGGCTATAAAACCAATTCTTTGGGAGTAAACATACACTCTGAAGACATTCTCTTTTAGCCCACCTGCCTTCTGAAAGGGGAGCTTCCTGGGTCTTGGAAATTAGGAGATGGGAGCAAGCCCCAGTTCTTAGAAACACACGGGCTCATTTCTCTGCCTCCAAGTGTTTTCACAGGGAAGACGCAGCCCTTAGGAAACAAGCAGCCATTGATAAGCTCAGTCAATCTTCTGAACTGGCCTGGAGCACAATGACTTTTCCAGCGAGGGTGCTTGGGCCATATTCCTCCTTTCAAAGGCTCCTGGGCCAGCTGGAGGCTTTACAAGGGCCCCCACTCAGGCTGGCCAGCGGGGAATTGAAGTAATCTAATTTTAATTATGTGACAAAAAGCATGAAGAATCATTTAAAGGTCTGTCGGAGGGAAAGATGGCTCCAGTCTGCCAGGAGTCCTTAGATGGAAATAAAGAAACCCACAGGCTAAATGCTGGGTTTGAGTGCTTAAAAAAATAAGGCACATAATAACCAGATTGCACAGGATCCAAATGGAGATAGGCTGTGAGAGCGTCCCCAGCTCTGGCGGTGGGGTACAAGGGCACCTCCCAGGCCGCTGGCCCGGGAGAAGTCTCAACTTTCAGCGCGATTAAATAGAAATTTAAAAACAACGTGACTACTCTGTATTCTTCCTGAAATTTAAGGAAATCAAACGTGTCTGTGGATATGACCAAAAACAGTTTATATATTTTGGAATTTTTTGATAAAAAATGTTTTTTTTGTGTGTGTGTGCATTACTGGGGCCTGGATCTAGATCCTCTACACTGAACTATATCTCCAGCCTGATTTTTAATTTTTATTTTAAGACAGGATTTCACTAAGTTGCTGCAAAGTGCTGGGGTTATAGCCCTGTGCCACCAAGTGGTGGCTTAGGAAGGTAGGCTTCAATCTGTTTTAACTTGCTGCTGATTACTACTTACAAAAACATAAAAATCAATGTTCCTTTGTTGATAGTTAATAGTACTTTTTTCTTGCATTTTTTTTTTTGCTCCTTCTTTTTGATTGAACATGACCAAGTGTTCTACTACGAAGCTACAGTCAGTCCCTAAGTAGCACTCAAGTTCCAAGAATACTAAGCCTCTAAGAGTTCAGTTTTTCCTCATGCCAACCAGCCTTGGCAACTGCCGCTTAACCCCCATGAAAATCTTTGAGGACTCAGGCCTTTTTGCTAGACAGCCTAATTCTATAGAGTCTTCAACATTAACGGACTAGACAAGGCAATGTTGAAATCACTAAATAGATGAAGATGAGTAACTTTTCAAAGGTCCTGCTCCATCTGTCTCAAGTTCAAGACTGGTTGGTGCTCAGAACTTTGACCTGGGAAAATACAATCTGGTTTACTGAAAAGTTTGCCACAAAAGATCTAAGTCAGCCCGCTGTGCATATCTGAGAATCTAGGCAGACCCAGGCAGGATGACCCTCCCGAGCTTGCCATGTTTATACTTCATTGCCCTTGTAACTCCCACAGAACAGGATGGCAACTTTTCTGATTTGATTTCCAATGTAGAAGCCACACAGGATTCTCTTCCTTGGGAAATAAAATTTTCTGGTAGAAAGAATAAGAAAGACCTGTCCCCACTTCTCACAGAGGCCGTATTAGTCAGGGTGAAGTTAAGTTATGCTTCTGTAACAAACAAACCTTGAATTCTTGGTGGCTTAATGTAACAGAAGGAGTGTTTTTTGTTCCTGTTACAGTTCAGAGCAGGTGCCCCTTGGCAGCTGTTGTCTGAACAAGGACTTTGGAGTCTGGGTTTTTTCTATTGTATAAGATGATGCCTGCATCGTACATCATCCAAGTCATGGTGAAAGAGGGGAAGGGAAGCATAGAGCACAGTGGCTTTTAAATGCACCCGAAGTGACAGATGGCACTTCTACTTGGAGTGCATTATCTAAGTCTAGTCATGTGGCCCCAGCTCGATAGGAAGGAACCGGGGCAACAAGCCGAGGGGAACCCTCCATCTCGCTCAGCACCAGTTCCTACCCTCAATCCTGATGGGTTATTTAGAATGCACTTAAGAAATAATTCTTCCTGCAAGAGATTGAGTTTGTACAATGGAGGTAGGGTGGTCTGTGTTCCTACAGACCAGGAAGAATTCTTTTTTTGTGTGTGCTTCTCTCATGGCTATTTATAAAATATTTTAGATTTGAGATTTCACCTTTTCATCTACAATACAGTGGAAAAACCTCATTTTCTGTCTTTTGGTACTAAAATATCAACTAGCTAAATCTATATGGTGATTCTTGGCAGCTTATTAATACAAGCACATATGAATTTGTGGAATGTTGGCCCCAACACTCTGCATATCATTGACAAGAAAAGCAGTAAGTCCCTGAGGTGACTTGCAATTCCCAAACTTACATTGTCCCAGTGCTTACCTATCTAGGGCCAGCTGCAAATGGACACTGCATTCACAGACAAAGTAAAAGCAATGAAAAGGCAACACATTCTCCTTACTTCTGTTCTCAGTGACTGTCAGAAAAGATTCCTTTCGTGATCCACAGCAACGCTAGTACCGTTTTCCCCCTCTCACCAATCAAATCCCCTCTTATTACAGAGTAAAACTCTCAACAAATGGCAAGTGCAGTTTCCTGCTACCCCCTTCCTCTTCGTGGTCTGTCAAGTTTGAAGGGCTTGTGGGGAAGGTTCAAATAAAGTAGACAAATACAAAATTATTTTTAGTGGCAAAGGAAAAAGTTTTAAATCTTCAGGAGTTAATAGTTTATGTTCCACCTCAATTTTTAGTCTTAAAATCTGTTGGCAGCGTATTCCTACTACTTAGCAACTCTCCTCAGCTGCCCACGTGTCCAAATGTGAAGGGGTAGGAGGAGAGAAATGAAAAAAAAAAAATCGAAGGTATAGGAAGAGAAAAATGGAGGTACAGGAGGAGAGAAATGTAGAAATAATTTTTGAAGGAATACTTGGGTTTTGCATTAGTGCTGTTATGGTTGGATATGAATGTCCCTCCCAGTCCTCTTGTCTTTGGCTATTGTGGGTTGTAGATAGATTTCAGATGCTGTTAGGATTTGAGGCCTGGTTGGAAGGGGCAAATCACTGGGGCTTGACTTCAATGGGGTGGGTCACTGAAGCTTGCTTCAGAAGGATAGAGGATAGCTCTGCCCTTCCTTGCACCCTCCGTTTCCTGTTGCCACGCTGTCAATGGCTTTCCTCCGGCTAGAACCCCTGCCAGACCCTTTTACCGTGTCAGGCTGCCCCTGAATGGACTGAGACCTTCTGAAACTGTGAGCTAAATCAAACCTTCTGCCTCCTAGGTTGCAGGCATTGGGTATTGTGTCCTAGCAATAAAAAGGAACTAAGACAGGTCCCTACGTTTCTCATTGGTGCATAATTATGGATGTAGAGTTTCTTTTCATGTTTTCCCATCTTCTACCCCATTGTGGTGACTCTAATCCTTGTTACAGAGAGTGGGAAAGAATTCCTATTGCTTTTTTTGAGCATCCTTGCAGATGGTCTTCTCCTGTGACTGGGTGGGTCCCAGTGTCTGAAGCCCTCTTTCCCTCGTGTATGTTGCTAACAGACTCCTGTGCAGATCAGATGTGGCAAACTCTCAAATCCTAACTTTCCTACTCAGCAGTCCCAGCTTTTGTTGCATACTGAAATCACCTGAAGATGTTTGAAGGATTCCAGGCCCTGGGATCTTTCAAACATCTTCCGGTGATTTACTCCTGTTGAATCAGTAATTCTGGGGTTGGGATTCAGACTCCAGTGTTTTGTACAGTTCCTTAGCTGGCTATCAACTGAAGCCAATGACAGGAATCATGGTTCTGACCCATTGTTTCTGAAGCTTTAAGAGATATCAAAATTTCCTAGCAGTGAAAACTGCAGATTCTTTTTCCTTTCTGAAAGAGTCCGAGTCACTTAATACAGTAAGCTACTTTGTAAGCACCCCAGAGGAATGCAGATACAAAGGGTTCTCAGGCCACCCTTTGAGGAAACAGGGCCCTCCTAGGGCTCCGATGCCACATCACACCATGCTGCTATGCATTTGTGCCCATTGAAAGCATTCTTGTTCTACAGATTTTCACACATACCTAAACTGGATAATAGTGTGATAAATGTTAAGGCTGTTTATTGGTGTATAGCAAATCCCCTTGAAACTCAATTGTTTGAAAACACAGGCCGCCATTTGTTTTTCTCGTGAATATGTAATTCAAGTCTCAGTATAGACAGCTGGTTTCTGCTCCACCTATTATCAGCTGGGGTAGCTCAACTGTGCTGGAGGATCCACTTCCAAGATGGTTTGCTCCCATCATAGGCTGGCTGTTGCCTGAGCGTCAGCAGCTGCTGTTGCTGGGCAGAATTCTTGCTTCCTTTACATGTAGATCTCTAAGATTGCTTTGCCTTCCTTATATCATGGCAGCTGTTTCTAAGAGCAAGTGTGTCAAGAAACAAAGAGTAGAAGGTGCTAGCTGCTTAGGGCTTGAGCCAATAAACTAGCGTAGCACCATTATCTTCATATCCTGTTGATTAAATCAATGAAAAAAGTCTGCTCAGATTCAAGGGTGGAGGACATAGGGCCCACTTCTTGCTGAAAGAAGTGTCATCTTTGCGGCCATTGTGAATCTACCAAATAGACTAGTCTGTACTCACTACCCACATTGCCTTCGGTCGGCTTTTGAAGATTGGCCTTTTCCTATTCAGGCCTTCAGAGTTGCTTTGAAATTAGTTCTATCAACAAATTCCATCCTTTGGGCTCTTCCCAAGCCCAAGTCAAGTTCCCCGGCATCTCTTTTCCCACT
>PVKB01007644.1:0-30313 GCA_004027205.1 Ctenodactylus gundi
TTCTCCTGCCTCAGCCTCTCCCGAGGGCCGGCGGGATGGGCCTGCGCCCTGGGAGAGCGCTGGTCGTGGGTTTCTCATAAGGACACCCCGAATTCTCTCGGGCCTACACGGAGGGCCAGAAAACGGGGCTCCCGTCTCGCGTCAGTGTTTACTGTAACAAACTGGATTTTACTTTTGTTTTGCCCTTAGCGAATGAGCGTGGGCGTGCGGGGTCCACCCAGCGCCCCCAGATTCAATCAAAGATCCAGGCACACGTACACAGCGTGTATGTTTACTCATTTATGTGTTGTTTTTAGCCAAACGTGCATTGCGGGCCGGCCAGCCCAGCACACGGGGAGGCTGAGGCAGGAGGATCCTCCAAGGATCCGCTCTTCTTGGAGAACTCAGGAAAACGGTCTCAAATTGGAGACTTAAAAATAAAAAAGCAGGGATTGCAGGATTGCAAGACTTCGTGCCCTGGACGCAGGGGAACTCACAACACACTGCTGTGGCTGTTACTAACATATATAGTTTGTTTTTTAAATAATACATTTTATTATATATATTTGGGGGGAAGGTGGTCAACTGTAGAACTCCTGTCTCAGCCGTTTTTGTTTTTTATTAAATTTGGAGATATAATCTTTGTCGCGAAGTCACCCACGAGCCCCGGTTCCACTCACACCAGGGGATCCTCCTGCCTCAGCCTCCTCAGCGAGTGGGCCCAGCGGGCCTGCCCCACTGGCCCGGCGCTGCGTTCAGTACACCAATAATCATCTCAGAGAACAGCGTGAGAGTCAGTGTTTTAGATGAAACCAAAATATCTCTCATTTTTCCTGTTTTTTAAAAAATTTGTTTCTAATTTTTTTAAACCAATTTCCTGTCTAGCACAGCCGGGACACCCCGCCATGCTGTGACTCTGGCACACGCCACTGACCCGTCTAACATGTCTGCCTGCTCTGGACACGTGTGTCCAGTGGCTGGCCACACGGGCACGGTGCCCTCTCCTGCCACCCACACGGGCATCCTGCCACAGGCTGTGGTCTGTGGTCGTCCTTTGGGGGGACAGTGGGGCCCTCAGTGGCACCCAGGTGCCCTCAGCAGGGTCCCCCAGCTGGTCACCAGCCCTGAGCCCAGCACCGTCTCTGCTCTTTTTACCTTTTGAGGCGATTCCTGCTGAAAACACTCGTGATCGGGAATTCCACAGAAACGCAGTTTTCTACCATCTTGCGTCAAAATCTTATGTGACCTCAAGTGACCTTTTTAAAAGTCTTTTGGGGGTCTCCATTCACCCCAGGACTTGGCTGCTGCATACTTTAATTTTTTTGAGCTCCTCCTCCCCTCCCCCATAAAATGATTCTTTTCACCTTTTTCTTGGATTCTATTTGAGGCAGATACTCGCTCCGCAGCCCAGGCTGGTCCTGAACTCAGTGTGGAGCCTGGGCTGGCCTGGGGTTGAGGGCAATCCTCCTGCCTCAGCCTCTTGAATGCCAGGATTATAGGCATGCACCATCATACCTGGATTATGCGGGGCCGGGGAATCGAACTTAAGGCCTTGAGCTTGCAGGGAAAGCATTTAACAGCTGTGGCATTCCTCCAGCCACAGTGGAAAATTAACAAGTCTTTTTGATCAAATAATAAAAATTATGATAAAAGCAATTCAATGTAAAATTTTCTCCTGGTCCCGTGCTCCACTAGCCAAGTAATAATGATTCAGGCACAGTCAGGTGCACGGACCCAAGAGAACCTAGTGCCGTCACAGATCTGACACGCAGGGGTGTCCAGGCGGTCATGCGGGAGACAGGCAATGGCTGTAAACACGGACAAAGGCCACGGGTAATGGCGTCTGACACCCAGGTGTCCCTGAGTTCCAGGAAAGGGTCCTTCCGGCCTCTGCCGGCTCCGGTGTCCCGTAGCTCACTGTGACCTGGTCACTCGTGTCCTAGCCTGTGTCCTCACGTGTCTGCCCTGTCCCCCCGTCCTCCTGAGAGTGTCATCTTTGAGTTCAGGACCCACTTGACCCGGGATGGGCCCCATCCCATGATCCTCTGCTTCATAACTTCTACACGGGCCCCGTTTCCCAATCAGGCGCCGTTCCCAGGTCCCGGTGCACGCGAAGCTGTGGGTGGGGCTGGACCCGTCCTGGTCACAGTCAGGGTTCGGGTGATTTCGCCTGGAAAGCCGACTCCGTGTCCCAAAGGCGTCTTTGTGCCCACCCCAAAGTAGCCAATTGGGGGTCCCTGAGAATCCCAGGTGGCCAACATGGTCACCGATGGTGGCTGCACATATTAAAATGCCAGTGGACGAGTAGCACCAGTCTCTCTTTGAAAGCACAAAGTGGGGCTGATTCCTGGGCCCGGAAATGGTGGCTGTGGTTCCTGTCAACATTCTGAAGGTGGTGACCCGCCGTCCACTAGTCTGTGTGACCCACGTGGGCTCTGTGGCCTGTGGATTCTGGGTGGCATTTTTTCTCGGGCAGCGCCTTGCTCTCTCTGAAAAAGACCTGGCCCCTTGTACCTGCTGCTGGGAGCTTGGAGGCCCTCGCAGATCCGTGGGCGCCCACACGCCCAAGAGGAGCAAATTCCAGGTCCTGATTTGCTTAACCAACTTGATTAGCTGGGACACAAGAGCAAACTTAGATGATCCACTGTGAGCACAGCGCCCCCTGGGGGCCGGGCGCCTTCCACACACACAGCCCAGTCGGCCGTGATGCACCCACCATGGAGGACGGATCTGCGGATATGCACAGCGCCCCGCTGGGGGCCGGGCATCTTCCACACACACAGCCCAGTCGGCCGTGATGCACCCACCATGGAGGACAGATCCCCGGATGAGCACTCACCCCCTGGGAGCCAGTCGCCTGCCACACGCCGGAACTTTGGGAGGGGACTTTTCAGATCTCAGTGTTCACACAGCATCATATCTGCCTTCCAAACAGGACGAGTCCTGGTGGTGTATGTCTTGGGTCCAAAGTCCTGTGGCCACAAACGGAGCCGCCTGTTGCCCACCTTGCCCTGTCTCTCTGCCTGTCACGCATGCCAGGTCCCTCACGCTCTGTTTGTCTCCCCGCTTCCTAGCAGGTCCCCAAACGTGAGCCCCAGGCGGCCCCGGCGGAGCTGCGGACGGACCCATGGACCCCAAAGCGCCGGACGCGTTGCCGGCCGACCTCAAGCTGGTGGCCCACCCGCGCGCCAAGAGCAAGGTGTGGAAGTACTTCGGTTTCGACGCGGACGCCGAGGGATGCATCGTGCAGTGGAAGCGGATTTACTGCCGGATCTGCCTGGCGCAGATCGCCTACTCGGGGAACACGTCCAACCTGTCCTACCACCTGGAGAAGAACCACGCTGAGGAGTTCTGCGAGTTCGTCAAGAGTAACACGGAGCACATGAGGGAGGCCTTCGCTAGCGCCTTCGCGAAGCTGAGGCCCGAGGCGACCTCAGGGACCGGCCCACCGGTGCCCACGTCCCCGCAGCAGCCGCCACCGCTGCCGGCCCCGGGCATGGACACCATGGTGACCGTGGCCTCCAAGCCCGTGTCCCCCGGCTCCGAGACCCGGAGGCAGCAGGAGCTGACGGCGGCAGTGGGCGCCCTGATCTGCGACGGCTTATACCCGCCGGCCATCGTGGATGAGCCCGCGTTCCGGGCGCTGCTGAGGACGGCCGAGCCCCGGTACGAGCTGCCACCACGGAGCCACTTCCTGACTCGGGTCGTGCCCGAGCGGTATGCCGCTGTCCGCGAGGCCGTGCTGCGTGACCTGGCCGCCGCCTCCTGGTGCGGCGTGTCTCTGGAGCTCTGGCGCAGCGACACCCAGAACCGCCGCTACGTGACACTGGCTGCCCACTTCCTGAACGTGGCGGCGCCCAGCGGCCCGGCGCTGGGCTCCCGCTGCCTGACCACCTTCGAGGTCCCTGAGGAGGACACGGCGGAGACGGTGACCCGGGCACTCTACGAGGCCTTTGTGGAGTGGGGCCTGGGCGCCAAGGTGGCCGGGGCCACCACGGACGGCGGTAAGGACCTGGCGCGCGCCTGCTCGCTGCTGGATGTGCCCGTGCACATGCCCTGCCTCGGGCAGAGCTTCGAGCGTGCGCTGGGCCTGGCCTTCCGGCTGCCGCGGCTGGGCGCCCTGCTAGCCCGCTGCCGGCGGCTGGTGGCCTACTTCCAGCAGTCGCCCGTGGCCATGCTGCTGCTGGCCGAGCGGCGCAGGGACGGGTCGCGGCATCTGCTGGTCAGCGACCGCGCGGGCGGCTGGGGCCGCACGCTGGCCATGCTGCAGAGCCTGCGCGAGCACCAGGCGGCCATCGCTGGCGTCCTGGTGGAGGACAGCCACAGCCATCACCTGATGCTGGAGGCGGCCGAGTGGGCAGCCGTGGACGCGCTGGCGGAGCTGCTGGCCGCCTTCCGGCAGGTGGCTGAGGTCCTGGTGGCGGCCCGGCCGCCCACGGTCAGCATGGTCAAACCGCTGCTGCACGTGCTGCTGGGCACCGCGCTGGCCGCCAAGGACGCCGACGGGGCTGACCTGGCCGCGGCCAAGGAGGTCATCGCGCGGGAGCTGGCACGCACCTACCGCGACGCGCCGGACGTGGACCTGTTCCTGAACGTGGCCACCTTCCTGGACCCGCGCTACAAGCGCCTGCCCTTCCTGTCGGCCTTCGAGCGCCAGCAGGTGGAGGGCCGTGTGGCAGACGAGGCCAAGGCCCTGCTGGACCGGGCCGACGCGGGCTCCCCGCCATCACCGCCCACGGAGGACCCGGACCTGGCCGAGGAGCCGCCCGCCAAGAGGCCCACGGTTGGGGAGCCCGCGAGCGCCGTGCACGCCGCACTGGCCGAGATCTTTCGCCCGGCTGGCGGCGGCGACCCGCAGGAAGAGCGGCGCGCGCAGGTGCTGGAGGAGCTCAGCAACTACAAGTCCCAGAAGGCCCTGGGGCTGCGGGAGGATCCACTGCGCTGGTGGGGGGAGCGCCGCGCGCTGTTCCCGCTGCTGCCCCGCATCCTGCGCAAGTACTGGTGCGTGCCGCCCACGCGGGTCCCCCCCGAGCGGCTCTTCGGGCCCGCGGCCACCGCCGTGCCGGCCAAGCGCAACCGGCTGGCCCCGGCCCACGTGGACCGGCAGGTGTTCCTCTACGAGAACGCGCGGGTGGACGCGCCCGAGCCACCCGACGAGGATGAGGGGCGCTGGGGCCTGGACCGCACCGAGGACCCCGCGCTCCCGCCCGGCGGCGGCGACGGCGGCCTCGGGATCCGGGACGCGGGGTTCCTGTAGGGAGGCAGCAGTGCGCGGCCCCGCCCGGGCACACCCCGCAGGGTGGCTGGATGGGCCTGAAACTTTTAAGAGCAAACTAGTGATCGTGGTCATCACGGCCTGGGGCCTGCTGCGACCTGAGATCCTCCTGCCTCTGCCTCGCAGGCAGCTGGCGTCTCGGGCCTGTGCCAAAGGGTCCGGCTGAGGACGCCTGCGGACTTCATTCTTTCTTTTTTTTTTTTTTTTTTTGATATCTGTGGTTTATTTTTAATGATATCACTAACAGTTCTTTAAAAGTGCGTTAGCACTAGGTGGTCTTCTTGGACGTTTGGGAGGCTAAGGCGGGAAGATCTCAACCTCCACCCTGGTTCAATCCGACCAGGTGACTTAGTGACCCCTTGTTTCAAAGAGATCAAAAATTAAAATAAAAAGATAATAGCAGAGGCAGTGGGGATGCAGGAAGGGCCCGCGCTCTGTCCCTGGGGTGGGAACTCATGCCAACACGTACAGACTTACAGATGCCCTGGGATGGACCTTATTTTTTCTCCCCCACTTTATTCATATGTGTAAGTGCAAAATTTAAGGGTCACATAGATGGATCGTATTTATTAAAAGGAATAAATGCAATAAAATACGCCAGGCACCGGCAGCCAGGGTCACCCATCTGTGACTTAAAGCGCCTCTGAAGTGTGTGTTGGTTGATGATGAGCTAGCAGCCGTGGTACACAGGACATTTGCACATGTTGGGCTACGGGGAGGGCGAGGCAGGAGCCCTGCTGTCACCACGGGGCCTGCTTTTTTTCCCATTGGAGAAAATTCCCAGGGTTCCCTGGGGTTAAAGGACCAGCATGGTCACCGGGAGTTCCTAGCTGAGGGACAGATGTCCCTCCCCAGATGCCTCGGTGACTTCCTCAGAACTGTGACTTTGGGACCAGCCTGGGCTGCAGAGCAAGACCCTGTCTGAAAAACAGTATATATATAGTACTTTAAGATGCAATATTTTGCACCCCTAAATCTTTGACTCCCAGGGATCCCCTCTCAGTGTGGGACTCTGGTCGAAAGCGTGACGTCATTCCTCCATTTCCCCGCCAACCAGCTGCCCAGGGAGGCGACAGGGCCCCCCTTCCATGTTAAGAGTCTTAAAAGAACAATCACAATCTCAACCAGACGTGCCCGTGCCCCGGGGCTGGGAAAGATCTCGCTCTGTCCCATCTCCCCATCCGGTTCCTCTGAGCCACTTTGTTTTATTTGATTAAAACAATTAATGAACGCATTTTTCCCTCCCATGTATTTTTTAAATTTCTGTACACTGATTGTGGGGAGGAAATTCATTTGGGGAAAGTGTTTCCAGGTACATAACTTACTTCAGTCACCCCCTTCTCCCCCAGGACCCGCCTTCCCGGGGTCTCGTGCGTTCAGGGCTGAGGTCCAATCCGCACGACGTGTTGCTAAGCCCAACGTCCCCCGCTTCTCCCCCGTCACTCTCTCTTTCCGGCCTTCTCCTCTGTCTCGCTCCTGCCAGCATTCCTCCTGCTGCTCCCGTCCCACCGTTCTGACATTCAACACGTCCGGGATCTAGGACGTGTCCTGTTCTGCACACAATGTTCTCCAGATGCCTCAGTGTTTGCTGCTCAGGACAGAAACTTGCTCTCTTTTGACAGTTGTATAATACTCCACTGAACTGTGTCAATGATTTCAATGAGAAATATCTAGCAAAGTCCCTTGGGTGTGGAAGGTGCCCAGCCCACAGGGGGGCGCTGTGCTCATCCGGGGATCCGTCATCCATGGTGGGTGCATCATGGCCGACTGGGCTGTGGGGAGGCCCAGCCTTGGGAGAGGTGGCTTCCTGGGCACGGGACCCAGAAGGCTGCGTCCTGTGCCCGACCCTTCTCCTGCTCCAGTTCCCTGGTGTTGGGTGTGAGTTCACATCCTGATGAACAGCACCCAGCAGCCAGTGCAGGCGGCACAGGGCTGGGACACAGGGAAGGTGGCCCAGGGCAGGTGACATAGGGCTCACAGCACGGGCCGGTCATGTCTGCACTCTGGGAGGCTGAGGCAGGCAGGTGGCGCTCTTGTAGCTAACCAGCACGGGTGCAGAACCAGATGGGACCTTGTTTCAACATCTAAACTGGAATCGGGCTGTGGTTGGAGCTGTGTGCAAAGGACCTGGGGTCCCCGCCAGCTGCACAACCGTTCGTCCCACTAAATCAGAAATGGGAACGAGACCTGGACCTTGTGTGCGACAGGGCTGGGCTCGAACTTGAGACCCTCCCGTCTCAGCCTCCCGCCCTGCCGAGGTGACAGGCCTGCATCCCCAGCCCAGCCGTTACAGCTGTACGTTTTATATTCAGAATATAGATCTTGTGTTCAGCATGTGTTTTACATTGAAATTATACGTCTTATATTAAAAATATCAGCGAAATCACACATTTTACAGTAAAATAACAGGATCATGAAACTATAATTTATATTCACGGTGCGTAGTTTACATATATATACTGAATTGAACTGTGTTTTTCGGGGCTGGGGGCAGAGTTCGTGACAATACTGCCACCTGGTCTTTAGCGTTGCCTTGACAGCCCCTGCAACCACCAGTCCAGCCCTTGGGGGAGGCCGAGGCGGGAGGATTCTGTGTCCGAGCCCAGCCTGGGCACCTTCGAGACTGGTCATGTCCCGGCCATTTGAGCACTGAGTTCCAGCGCTCGGTCCCCTCTTTTAAAACTTTTATTTAGGGACCAGGTCTCACTACGTCCCTAAGGGGCTCGGGCTGGGCTCGAATTGGAGATCCTCCTGCCTCAGCCTCCCAGAGGTCACGCCCCATTCCAAAAATTAAATATGAAACCACTGGGCATGGAGTTCAGAGCAAAGGCCCGGTGTCCACCCCCCAGCCATGAAGAACAGATCCTAACGCTGTGATTGATGTTTTGATTGACGATTTCTTCAATGAATTTTTTCTTCCTCAGTTTTCCCCCCACAACCGGATCGCGTGGCCATCGTGACCGGGGGCACGGAGGGCATCGGCTACGCCACGGCCAAACGTCTGGCCAGACTGGGCATGCACGTGATCATAGGTAACAATCTCTACACTTCCTGTTCCGGGTGGAGGTGGGGACGGAAGACCCGAGTTAGAACTCACGGACTTTGCCCCGCCTCCTCAGGGCTCCACCCCTCGTGCCATAGGCCACTCCTCCTTTGGCTCCACCCCCTCCCCCACGGGTCCTGCCGCCATGATAGCTGTACAAAGGTTGGTGGCCATGGAGCCGGCTGACGTGAGGAACACCCTTGCGGGAGGACCAGGCGGGTGACCGGGCTCTGCTCCTGCCACTAAGACCACCACTGGAGACGAGCAGGCTGGGCTGGGACTGTCCCAGGGCCACACTGTGTGCACGAGGTCGTCCCTTCCACCCAGGTGTCCACCACCCCCAATAGGGGAAGACCCGCCAGGACATGACCCCAATGATGTCACTCCCTCCCTCTAAGCCCCGCCTCTTCATGGCCCTCCCACCAGCCACCACCACCATGACTGGGCTCCCACTTCCTCTTAAAGGACATGCCCCCATGATGACATCACTTCCTCCCAACAGGCCCCACCTCCTTAAGGCTCCACCCCCTTCCCATAGCAGCATGGCCCGAGTCCCCACATTGTCCTCCAAAAGCCTCCTCTAACTCTGAGATCCCACAAGCCTGAGGTGGTGCGGGATCCCAGGGTCGCGTGGGGGTGCGGGGCGGCCCTCACGGTGTGTGTCCACGTTGCGTGTGGCTCACTGTCTCATAAAGACGTATATTTATTTATTTACTTATTTATTCCAGGCCGGGTCTCGCCCTGCAGCCTGGCCTGGTCCTGATCTCACTCTGCAGCGCAGGCTGGCCTCAGACTCAGGGCGATCCTCCTGCCTCAGCCTCCCGAGCGCTGGGACGTCAGGTGGGCTGGCTGGGCGAGTGCTTTAACCGCTGAGCCATACTTCCCGCCCAAGACTCGTATCTTAATCCATTTTTAATCTTATTTCCCGGGGTTAAAACCTTCAGGCTTGTGTTTATAGTATTTTTTTTTTCCTTTTTAGCTGGAAATAATCAAGACAAAGCCCAGGAGGCCGTCACCAGAATAAGAGAAGAAACGTTGAACGCCAAAGGTCAGTGCACAAGCCCCGTGATCTTGGGGGTGTCCCTTCTGGGGTATTGCTTCTTTTCTGCACACGGCCTGTTAGCAAATATGGCTTCCTCCCTCCCCCCCCCCCCCGGCTCTCCATGCTGTCCCCCTTCCCAAGATCCCGTCCGTCTCTTAATTCGCTTTTTAAATGCTTTATACTACAAAGGTCCGTCTCGCAAAAGAAGCCTCACAATGTTGAGCCCTCTGCATGTGGTGGATTTTGCGATCTGTTGGCCTACACCTTTCTCGGAAGTGTCTTTCTTCCTGGCAGCGTATTACTCCATTGTATACACAGCACGTCTTCTGTATGTGTTTGCCTGCTACTGGGCACAGGTTCAGCTCTGTGAGTTGCGTTGCTCTGCGCAATACAACAGCCTTCAGTGTGTCTGGACCATATACCCAGGCCACGTAGGGCTGGGCTCTGGCAAGCAGTACTTTGGGGCGTTGTTGATAATATACGGGACGTGGGGTGTGGAATTTGGTGCTCAGCTATTGGATATGAGTGCCAGCCTGTGGTTAGCGTGGAGGTCTTTGGTGGTTACTGCTTTTTAAATTTTTCCTTTGGGGAATCTGGGTCTCCCGGGAGAGTTTAGACTGTGCCTTCTGCCTGTGGGAGCTACAGGAGTTGAACTCAGAGCTCTAGACTTCTCGGGTTCTAGCATTTTCTGGTCGCTGTCGCTGTGAAGCCTTTTGAGAGCTGGAAACACGGTGATTCCGTGACTGTAGCTGCATTCTGGAGTGTCTATCTCTAAGGGCAGAGATTGGGTATGTCACCAGATGACGCCATTTCGTGAGGTTGCCGTGGTGTGTGTGTCCTTGACCAAAATTTCCTTCCTGGGCACGTGGAGGTATCTGGCTAATTCGTGGATTGTTACTCTTCGTGAATAAAATACATATCTAAGCTAGAAAAAAATCTGCCCAGGCCTTTCCGGGGGATGGACGAGCCCAGGGGAACCGTGGTGTGTGTGCAGGAAGGTCATTTTGCACATGAGTGGACATTTTGGGGGTGTTCTAAATTTTGCATAAGGATTTTTGTAGGACTAGTCTTAATTTACATATTATGAGAAATCCATCTTGAGCAAATAGTTATATATTGTATCAGGTATTTTTAAATTTTAAAGAATTTATTTTTACCATTTATTTATTTGAGATAGGATTTCCTCTGTCATTCAGCCGGCTCCTGAACTCGCTAGGTAGGCATGGCTGGCCTTGAATTAAAAGCAATCTTCCTACCTCACTCTCCCCAGTGTTGGAATTACAGGTTAGTGCCACCCTTCCCAGCCCATGATAAATTTGACTCAGGGCCTGACACTTACTAGGCACATGTTTTAACAGCTATTTGGTTTCCCCAGCTTTTACAATTGTTTTTTTTTTTTTTTTTGCACGGATGGCAACCTTTGGGTGCCCTAGAACTACGAGGACCATGCTGAGAGCGGTTATGATTAAAAATAATCATTTTCTGTGTTGAGAACGACGGACCCTAAAGAAAGCCATCTTGGTAGTTGGAGGTCCACCGTAGTAACGTGTCCGCGTCCTAATGCGTGAAACCCATGCGTACGTGTGCTTGTGTGGTTCTCTCCGACACTCAGCACCACGACTTGACCAGGAAGGGTGAATTTAAGCTCACGTTTTCAAGAGGTTTCGGTCCCTGTGTGGGTGGCTAGTGGCTGCGGTGAGAACGGTCTGGAGCAGACCAGCTGTTTATGACGTCACGAGACAAAGGGTCAGTGTTGGGGGGCAGCCGGGGCAGGTTGGGGGGCAGCCGGGGCAGGCTACGCTATCACCAACCTGCCACGTCCTCAGCAGTCCCCCCCACACCCCCACGCAGATGCCTGAAATCCGTACATGAATCTGTGACACCCAACTGCTTGTGGATGTGGGGGACCCATTCCAGTTCTGAACCCTAAAAGTAGTGGAACAAAATCATGGGCTGACCTCACAGTAGGGAACGGTCTGGAAGGATTAAGGGGCCCCCACTGTCACCCCGAGGGAAGAGGCAATGCCCCCTCGTCAGGGGTGGCTCTACAAATAGCAATTGGGGTCACTGTTCCATTGGAGATGTAAAAGGAGACCGTGAGCCCCAAACCGTTAATGACCTTGGAATCAGGGAAACACTCGAGGTTGGGGGCTTTCAGAGGAGACCAGACCTGCCTCGGCCATGGCTGTCGCCCACAAGCGTGTGTTTGTTTTGGGCTTAGGGACCCCATACCTCTATAACTGGGCCCGGTGGCACAGGCTTGTAATTCTTCCCCTCTGGGAGGCTGAGGCAGGAAGATGGCTCATGTCAGCAGCATCTGGGCAAGTCACTGTGACCTTGAGTCAGAAATTAGGAATTCTCTGGCATGGTTGCTGTGCGTGAAGATTTTGGGCTTGTTCACCAGCACCACAACCCACACATGCACATGCACGCACACACACACAGTCTTGATTTCTCTGCAGCTCTTAAATTCGGGACCCTCTGTTACAGAGCAGCGCAGACCTCACACACACTCCCCGGAGGCATCTTCTCTGCCCCATCCACATGACATATATGTCACGTAGGCTATGCAGAGTCCATGTTTTAGCGTCTCCGTTGAACTTACTACTAATTCTCCACGTCGGGCCTGGGTCCCGTGGCCCTGTGACACCCACAGGGCATGCAGACGCTTAGTGTTGTAAAGCACTAATTCATGTCAAAGCCCGCCATTGGCATGAGACGCCAGCACACGTAGAGATGCCCTCGAATGAATCTAAGTGACCCGGGTTCCAGTGCACCTGCCGGGTGCCAGGCCAGGGTCCCTCCCATCCATTAATCGGCTCATGTGCAGAAAGCCAAATTCTGCGTTGTCTCAACCAATAGGACTTTCCATAGCCTGGAGCAGACCCACAGTTTATGGGGGTCCCCGTGAACCTACGGAGGGACCCCCAGGGTGGCCCTCTTTGACAGACCAAGGCCAAGTATCAGAATGCCGGCATCATCCAAAATCTCCCGGCGTGGCCCACGGGTGGCTTATCCTAGGGGCTGAAAAGAAACACCAGCCAAATTCGGGGTTCCTTAGGATGGAATTCTGTGTCCTCGTGGGAGGGCCACTGACCCACGCGAGGTGGTTTCCGTGCACCGTGGTCACCATTCCCACATTGGGTCGCCTCGTGTTTGTTGGGTTAATTCGTTGTCCTCATTCTAAGAGACTCAACCGTCCCAGGTGTGATTTTCCAGGGACAGGCCTGTCGCAGATGAAGGACAGATGCCTGGAAGGTTGACAGCTTTGGGGACAGACGGCCTCCTGTGGTCACAACCTACTTTTCACACACTTTGTCTTTTCTCATTCTCTGTGTGGGCGACTCTAGGCCCTCCTGTGTGTCATGTGGTCTGACATTGGTGCTCAGGGATCACACGTGTTAATGGGAGGTGATGTTTGCAAACAGATGCAGGTTGTGTAATGACCATGACTTGTATTAGTCACCCTGGGTGTTGACCCTGCCATTCTAGGGGGAGCGTCCCGATCCTGTAGGCTGGGTCACTTTCCCATCCCTGGGACATTGTCCTTGGCACTCACAACTTAAGGGAAGAGTGATTTATTTTGACACATGATTTTATTCCGTGATGGGCTGGCTTCAAGACAGAACCACCATGGTAGAAGGGTGATGAGGTGAAGGACAGTTGCTCACCTTGTGCCAGCCAAGAAGCAGAGAATGGAGGAGCCAGGGACAAGGACCCACCTCCCACCAGGCGCCAGCACCCCCTGGGGGCCGGGCACCTTCCACACACACAGCCCAGTCAGCCATCATGACACTCCTGTGGATGATAGATCCCCGGATGAGCACAGCACCCCCTCTGTTGCAATCACCTTTTAACACAGGAGATTTCCGGGGACATCTACACTTTTTTGACATCTACACTAGCACGTGACCTTTTCACCTTGCCCCTGCGATGCTGCCCTGGAAACACAGCCCCCAACCAAACCTCCCTGCTGTCTTCCCCTCGGTGAGAAGGGCCCATTTTACGAGGATGAGGAGCAGCCTCCTTGGGACACGCCTTCTTTTCTGTTTTTTAAACGTTGTTTAACGACGAGAATAGGCACACAACCCTCTGACCCAGGCACGCTCACAACTCTTTCTCTCCCAGCACCACAGATCCACAGCACAGCTGCCTCTGACCCCCTGTGGAATTCAGACGCTGGCGGGAATCGGCCCTGGCCTCCCAGGGAATTCATTTCTTTTGCACAAACACGACAGCCTGAGGCAGAAAATTCACCCTTTGTGTTTGCGCCTGAGTGAAAAATAGCTCAGTCACCACGGCGGCTGAGGGCCAGTGTGTAAAAATGGGGTCACCCTGGGGCTCCCCCAAGCCCGGGGATGCGATTCTCTCTTTGAACCTAGATGCGGAACAAAACAGTTAGCGAAGAACGAAGAACGAAGCTGAGAAAGCGACGGGGGGGGGGGGGGGGGGGGGGGGGGGGGGGGGGGGGGGGGGGGGGGGGGGGGGGGGGGGGGGGGGGGGGGCCTCCGAGGAAACGATTGTGGCAGGCCCGGTGGGGGTTTAGCTGAACCCACAAAAGAGAAGAGAAAAGCTCATGACGCTAAGGACCCGCCTGTGCTGAGGCACAGCTGCCTTTGTTTACCTTCAGTGAGACCTGGTACTCAGGGCTGGCTGTCACAGCGGGCACACAGCCCCGCGGCTGTTATGGTTGTGGAAATGAATTCCGTGTCTCTGTGTGTGTGTGTGTGTGTGTGCGTGTGTGTGTGTGCCTGGTGACCTCGCCCGAGATTCCCGCCCGGGCAACCCGACTTCTTTCACTGCACCGATTCCCCTTGAAACTGGCCAAGGACACTGATGGCTGCGTGGTTACCCCGACAGCGTGTAGTCCCCAGGTCTACACCATGGAGATCAGATGTGGGCTTCCCAGAGCCAGCTGTCCTCTCGAGCACACAGAATCTCGTGGGGTGGTGGTGATGTGGGGAGGAACAGACAAGAAGCCACTGCCTGGGCTGGACAGGTGACAGCAGGTGCCACAGGACACTTCAAAGGTCACGTCCGCCCCACTTCCTGTGCAGCTCTTGGTAAACCTTATGTTTAAGTCAAGGTGGCCCCAGAGGCTGTCTGGAGAGCCCGAGTTCTTCTTCCGCCACCCACAGTGGGGTGGCATTGGGCGCTGGGGGCTGTGGGAGGTACTGAGGTCCTGAGAGTGGACCTCATGGGTGGGACCAGCGTCCTTATGAAAGAGAGCCCACGTTCACGTCATGAGGACACAGTGAGAAGGTGCCGCCTTGACCCAGGAGGCCACCATCCCCAGAAACAGGATCCTGCACGCCTGGACTTAGGCGTCCAGCCTCCAGGACTGAGTGACAGTCAGAGTCTGATATCTGTCAGCCTCCGAGGCCTTGGAATTCCATATGGCAGTCCTAATGTGTTCATGCAGTGACCTACCAGCCCAAGGACTGGTGGGATGGGTGAGATTGCATATGGCAGCCCCCGTGGGCTCACTGAGTGACCTCCCAGCCCCAGGACCCGTGGGATGGGTGGGACTGCATATGGCGGCCCCCATGAGCTCACTCAGTAACCTATCAGCCTCTGGACCTGTGGGATGGGTGGGATTGCATATGGCTGCCCCAGTGGACTGATCCTGTGACCTTCCAGCCCTTGAGCCCGTGAGGTAGATTGAATGTGAGTGCCTAGATTCCTGTGCTGGATCCACCCCGCCCCGAGGTGACGCTGAGGGGACCTGGGCCTCTGGGAGATGCTGAGATCCCAAGCGGGGACCCTCCCAGAGGGGCCAGCGGTCTCGTGAGAGGGATCCCTGAGAGGCCCCTGCCCTTGCACCCTGTGAGGACCCAGCAGGAGTGTGGCCTAGGTGGCCACCATTCTGAGACAGGGAATTGGCCACCAGGACCTTGGACTGTCAAGTCACTTAATTGGACTGTCAAGTCACTTAATAGCAGCCAGGAATGACAGGCCAGCGGGGCAGCATCATGTTTTCTATGGGTGCCTGCAGTACAGTCACCCACTACCTTCAGCTGTGCCCTGCTTCCCACAGTGTCCCCCGCTCCCTGCAGGTCCCTTCCCTGGTGACCGAGGTTCCCCCGTTCTTCCTGGGGGGGGCACCTGCCGGATCTGACCCGTAACCCACATTTGGGCACCAATGGTCTGGCATCCGTCACAACAAACAGCTGGTCCACCATGGCCTGTGGCCCGCTGCCCTCCGAGGTCACGCTCATACTCAGAACCGCTTCTCAGTCACCGTCCAAGTGACCCCGTGTCCCCCCAGTTCCAGACACTGGGAGGAAACCCTCTAAAAATTCATTTATAAAATTTGCACCTTGTTCATACTAAGTCATCCTGTGTTTTCTGAGTTGCTCAGGCTAGAATCCCACGCGAGACCCTCCCGACTCAGCCTCCCAGGGAGCGTGACCCAGTGGACGTGGCGCTGTGTGCCCGCAGCTGGAACGTCAGCCTGTCTCGACAAGCTGTGTCGAGCCACTTCATGCATATTCAAGATCTTTAACAAGTCTATTTGCATAAACATCACGCACGGTACCAGATCTTTTTTTTTTTTTTTGTAATTTTCATTTCTAATTGACACGGAGCTGTCCCACGTAATTACAGGGCACAGCGCGGGCCATCAGCGCGCCAGGCGATAATCACATCGGGATGTCTGTGACACACGCCGCCTCCTTTAATGACTGGTTTTGTGCAGAGACGATTAAAAAATCCCTTCGCCAGCAGTCTTGGAAGATTCAATTTTAAAATACGGGTATATATTGAGACAAGAACTCTCTCCGTAGTCCAGGCTGGTCCTGCGCTCATCACGGAGCCAAGGCTGGCTTTAAAGTCAGTGCCATATTCCTGCCTCAGCCTCCCAAGCCCTGGGATGACAGCCGTGCTCATCCACGTACAGCTTATTCTGACGTGTTCCTGGGTCACTGACCCCAGGACCTTGCCGAAATTGCTTCTAGATATGGCTTGTGTGTGTAGCGTCATGCCATAAATCTCTGCAATTACTGAGTCATTACATTAAATCAATGAGTCCCCAGCCGCCGGCTCGGTGCTGGGAACCCCATATCACCTCACCCGCCTGGAGAGCCTTATCTTAATTCTCTGGCCTTCTCATGAGCCCGGCAGAAAGAGACGGATGCTTTTTTTCCCGCTTCTCGGTTGCAATTCCCCAAGGTGCTGGAATTGAAAACTAATTATCTGAGAGAACCAAGCGCGGGCTGATTTGCCGGAGCAGCGCCCACAGCCGGGCCTGGCGGGGCTGGGCTGCTGGGCTGACTCACCGCACGGCCGTGTAGGAGCCCGGCCTGGCCCTGGCCCTCAGTGAAGTAAGGTTTTTCTGTGCGTGTGGTCCTGGGGGTCCAACCCCTCAACATTACCCATTCCAAATTCTGACTCAGCAAGGTGCTAGGTGGCCCCAGGGTGGGCTGGAAATGGTAATCCCCCTGACTCAGGCTCCCATGGTGGCAGGCCCCTGTCCGTAAACCCAGCTTGTCCCTGGGTAACAACTCTGGGCACAGTCCACGCTGGCCAGAGCTCCAGGGTGGCGTCATCCATACGCAAAGTGGGACTCAGGTCCGCGACACACGAGGCTGGAATTGGCAGCAGGATCCCCCAGGCGGACAATGAGCTCAGCCGTCTCTTTATTAAATCGCTTGTCCTGGGTACGGCTGTAATCTTCTTAGGCCTGAGACAAGCGCAGTTCTTGAGGATTATTAGAAATAATATTTACTTTTCTGTCATCAGGAATCAGGCAGCCGTGAGCACAGTTTCTATATATAGTAATTTAGATCTACTGTGTCCCCCAGAGACCGCTGTGTGTGTGGTAGGTGCCCGGCCCCCAGGGGCGCAGTGCTCATCCAGGGATCCGACCTCCATGGTGGGTGCATCATGACTGACGGAGCTGTGTGTGTGGAAGGTGCCCGGCCCCCAGGGGGCACTGTGCTCATCTGGGGATCCATCCTCCATGGAGGGTGCATCATGGCTGACGGGGCTGTGTGTGTGGAAGGTGCCTGGCTCCCAAGGGGCGCTGTGGTCATCACCGTCCTCCATGGTGGGTGCACAGTGGCCCACCAGGCTGTGATGCACTGGGGCCTGGCTGGACGTGGGTCCCTGGGGTCGATCCCTGAAAAAACAGTGCATCCTTCTGCCTCCCTCTTGCTGTCTCTGCTTCCTGGCTGCCATGTCGTGTAGAATATCCCTGAGCCCATTGACCAAGCTAATATAACACAAGTCCTCATAAGCTTTTTGTTTTCAGAACAGCACGGATTGGTGACTCGGTGATGAGGGGCTGTTCTGACACAGCTTTCTGACCAGCTGTGAGGTTGTGCACCCGGGATGAGGCGTCGGAGTCACGGCCTGTTACTGCCAAGAGTCACCACATTCAGTTTCAGTGGGTGACTTGGTGGAGGGGAGGGGGAAAGGATGCCAGGCCAGACGTGAGGATGCTGCATGAGAGTTGGACCCAGTGGCACAGACCTGTGCCATTATCTCCCAGCATCAGCATATCCACTGACCCAATATCCCCTTCAAGGACACGCCTTCAATGACCTCACTTCCGCCCACCAGGCCCCAGCTCCTAGAGGTTCTGTCCCTCAGCAGCATTGCCGCTCTGGTGGCTGAGCCCTCCACACACCGGGCTTGGGATGGCATTGTCCATACAGACCACGGCCTCACATTTTTAAATTTTTGAAGGCCTCAAACGTGTGGTGAGACGAAGGTATCATGATGGTTATTGGAGCCTGAGTGCATCAGTGTCCCGACCGGCCAGGGTTCTGGCTGCCAGGGTGGTGACACAAGATTTTTGGCACATCTCATTACTGGAGCACACGCCGTGACAGCCTCCGATCCTCCTCGGGAGGAAAATTGAGCTCTAATTGAAGGAGGAATTAGCGTCCTCGAGTTCCCACTGGGCGACACTCTGTAATTACCAGCCGCAGGGAGGGGAGTGAAGTGGCTTTCCACGGGTGAGCACACCAGCCTTTTTCATGAGACTTTTTTTTTGCATTTTTTCTGGCTATTCAGTTATAAGAAGGTTCTGATCAGCCCATCAGCCTAAAACCCTTCTCCGCAGCTTCCGGGTGGAGGGCTGGTGTGTGGCTCTCTTCTGTTTAGGGCTGCATGGCCGTGACAGAAACCTAGAGCTCCAGAGATGACACCAGTTCGTGCGTGGGGTGGTGGATTTGTGTGGGGCCTTTCTCGTCGCTGGGGAAAGAGACCTGACACGTGCACACACAGACCCGTCGGCCATGATGCGCCCACTATAGAGGATGGACCCCCGGATGAGCACAGCACCCCCTGGGGGCTGGGCAGCCAGCACGCAGCACAGGAAATTAATGGCCTAGTCTCCTTCCCACCTACACCATGGCGTCTCTCATGCCTTGTTTTTTCCATCTCTCTTATTAATCTCCTGCGTCTTTCTTGATCCTGAAGCAGGATCTTTTTTTCCCACAACCAACTCATGAAATATGTTTTCTCCTACAGGAATTGTTCAATGCATGTTTCACTACATCATAAATAACCGGAGATCTGAATTTTTTAAAAAAAAAAGAACTGCAGAAACCCTGGCAGGGTCCGTGGCGTGTGCGTGGCACGTGCCGCCCTGGTGGTCGTAAGAGTGCGATTCAGTGCCTTGCAAGCGGTTAGGGTCTTGGGTACAGGCTGTACTTCCCTCCTCCTGTTCTTTATAGATTTTCTGGCTGGAGCCAACACTTTATCCATCTTGATGTTGCAGCTGAAAGAGAGAACAAAAGAAACAACCGTCTCCTCGGTCCCCAGGTTCCAGCTCCCAACTTACCTACACAACCAACGCCCTGGGGCTGAGACAGAGCTGAGGGTTAGAGTGCTGGCCTAGCAAGTGTGCGCCTGCAGGTCGGATCTCCCAGTGCCACACCACAGCCGGGCGCGGTGGCTCACACCTGTCACCCCAGCGCTAGGGAAGCTGAGACAGGCAGATTGCTGTGAGTTCAAACCCAGCCTCGGCTCCATGATGAATTCAACACCAGCCTCACTGCAGGCTGACACCCTGTCTCAAAAAAGAGTTTCTCTTGCGGCCTTAGGCAGGTTCTGACTCATTTATTTCATATTTTTCTCATTCTGCCACGAAATGTATGGGTGCCTTAACATCACACAGAAAAAATTGGGCTCACGGTGTGAGGATGCTGGCCTGGCGTCCCTGCTCCGTGGGAGGCAGAAGCTGGAGGACCCCGAGTCTGAGCCTATCCTCAACAACTTGGGGACTCGTGTCAAAATGTCAAAACTAAAACGTTGGCTGGGAACGGAGCTCAGAGCAGACGCCCTGAATTCATTCCCCACCACCCCGAGAAAAGGTGAAACAGCTTTCTGCGCCATCTGGTCGACGCTTTGCTGGTAGCAAAACATAGATCTGGTTTTGTCTTTACGCTGTGGGGAATTCTCCCAGGATCCCGGTTCCGTGTGGGACTCTGAGAGCCTCCCGAGGGCGGTCAAATGGTACATTTCTTCAAGTTAAAAAATATTCTTTACAAGTAAGAGACCCGTTGTCACGAACACCCCACAGAATTTCGAGTGTCTCTTCAGGTCCCTAAGTTGATGTGGGTCCAACATGTGATCCCCCTGCCTGAGACTCCCAGAGCGCTGAGACAGGCCACCAGCAGCACAGCGCCCCCTGGGGGCCGGACATCTTCCACACACACACAGCCCCGTTGGCCATGATGCACCCACGATGGAGGATGGATCCCCGGATGGGCACAGCTCCCCCTGAGGGCCGGGCACTTTCCACACACACAGCCCTGTCGGCCATGATGCACCCGCCATGGAGGAAGGATCCCCAGATGACAACAGCGCCCCCTGGGGGCCAAGCACCTTCCACACACATAGCACAGTTAGCCATGATGCACCCACCATGGAGGATGGATCCCCAGATGGGCACAGTGCCCCCTGGGGGCCGGGCACCGTCCACACCCAGGGGCCTTTCTAACAGCACATTGAGATATCAAAGTCCTCCATGACTGTTTCCACATTGTGTGGCTGAGACACAGGACCCAAAATGTAGAACTTCAAAGCAAACCACAGCCACCCCTCCGTAGGGAGTGTTTTTGCCGTTGTTAGATTGGGAGGCGCATTGGGGTGTCTACTCCCACGTTCCGTGTTCAGGCTCTATTGCAGCTGCTATTTTCTTTAGTTGTCTGAGTCATTCATAAATTAGCAGATCATATAAGCCGGGGTTTACATCAAGGCCTGAGGGTGTGAGTGTAGGGCGTGCAAGTGTTGAGATTTTAGCTGTTCCCTGTCACCTGCACGACCCCCTGAGCTGTGCCTCTCACCAAGCCAGCTGTGGTAGGAGATTCTCACAGGAGCGTGGACCCTCCCATGAACTGTGCGTGCAGGGATCCGGGTTCGGCCCTTCTTCTAGGGATCCGATGCTTAGTGACCTGAGGTGGAGCTACGGTGCTCACGCTGGTGCCAGGCAGTTGCTCCAAATGCAGACTCACATCATGGCGAGCTGGGTGATTTTCTTTTCATTATCTGTCACAATGGCGTGATCATGTGATGGAGAGGTTGCCGTGTGCAGACCCAGTCCTTGATGCCACTGTTCGTTGATGAAATAATTACCTTGTACGAAACTGGTCCTTGGTACCAAAGAGGTTGGCATTACTGCCTTAGCTTGGGAAGGACGCACTTCACTGGCATGTAAACTACAGTAGGGAGGTTGGCACTGGTCCTGATAGGACTCTCAGAGGTGCAGGGCATCGTAGGGGGCCCCACAGTGCAGCGTCCTTCCCGAGAGGACACAGGAGCCCAGGAGAAGGAGGGGGAACTTGGCAGTCAACAGCCAGCTGAGTAAGATTCGCCGTGTGGCCACGGGAGGTGTGGCCGGGTGGCGGGAGGGAGGGACGCGAGCTATTCTGGGGAGATGAGTCCTCAACGTGGCGTCAAGACAGCTGGAAATGGGGACTGCAGACAGGGAGTCAGGTGGGTGGAGAACAAGAAACGGACCCGGGCCGGACAGAGAACAGATGCCGGGCCCTGAGCGCCCGCCGGTCCTGGGTGGAGTCCTGCGTGGTTGCGCTGGCCTCCAGAGCAGCGTCCAGGACACATGACCTGGGGAGAGACACAGAACGTGGACGTGGGCCCCGACGTCATCACAGCTCCCCCAGGTGTGAGTGCAGATGCTGCCTGGGCTGGAAACATCCTCCTTAACTCCGTGTGTGTGAGTGGAAGTTGAGTTTACAGCCGGCAGAAATTCCTCCGCTCTTCAAGAAGTCAAGGGGGGAGAGGATCCTGCCTCAGTTTTCATTTTTCCTTTTATTTTTGTATTTATAGTTTATTCTTTATTTCAGAAGAGGTATGACTGGTCCTGCACTCACTGTGGAGCCCAGGCTGGCCAGAAATGCACAACAGTCTTCCTGCCTTGGCCTCCGGAGTGCTGAGATGATCGCCATGCACACCACACCCAGCTTGACTTTTTATTTTTTATATTTAATTAAAAACTTACCCAGATCCTGTAGGAAAAAGATCTTGTGGGACAAGAATGCCACTACCCAGCAGGCCCCAGCTACCCACAGCCCTGTCCCTGCCATGGAGGAAGGATCCCCGGATGAGCACAGCGCCCCCTTTGGGGCCGGGCTGCTCACACACACAGCCCCGTTGGCCATTATGCACCCACCATGGAGCATGAATCCCCGGATGAGCACAGCGCCCCCTGGGGGCAATTTCCACCCAGCAGGCTTTGGGGAAGGACATTTGAGAACTCGATCACATCATTGTTGAAATCAGGGTGAAAGACTTTTTGGGAAGTCAAATACAAATTTGAAGTGACGTGTAGGAGGGATCCGGCCCCACGCGGCGGGAGCGCAGGGCTGGGTCTCCGTGGGCTGACCCCCCTGTTTGTGCTGACAGCGTAAGTTCCCTGTATGGTGAGCTTCTGGGAGTATCTGCCCGTGCCTGGCTGGGCCGTCTCCGGCCACACCAGGTGCCAGACATTGTCCAAGGAGCAGCCTGTGTGTCCGGCAGTTGCCGGTGGCCCAGCGTGTATCTGGTGGATATTTTTATTCTTTGGGACTTGGATAAAAAGGGCCAAGCTGTACGCACGGGTCAGCAGGAGCCGGCCAGATGGGCTCATAGGTCCCCGCCAGAGTCCCCGTCCCCTCCTGCCCAGCCGCTACAAATAGAAGCAGCCCTGGGCCAACGGTGATATTTTAGCATGAGGACGGCCCAGCATGGTGACTCACAGGCAGCAGGTGGCCGTGAACCAACAGGGACCAGAAACACCTGGTCTACGGCCCCGTGGGTCACTTATCTCTGATGCTCAAGAGGTCATGGGCCTGTCCTCACCCAGACACGCTAGGGTCTCGACATCCGGTCCCGTCGCCTCTCAGTTAGACAGCATTGGAAGGGACAGTCACCTGCATGCACGCAAGGACCCCGAGGCCCCAAGTGTCTGTGCTGTGTCATTCTATGACTCACCATTTTCTTGGGGGACTTGTGATTTTTTAAAAAAATATAAGAAAACAGTGGACAAGGAGGTTGTAGTGGTCACCCGGATAATGAACCCTACTGTGTAGCTTGTTGGTGGGTCAAGATGGGTCCAGTGGGGTCCGGGAGGGACACAGACGTGGCCGGGTGCTGGGACCACGTGAGTGTGTCTACATTCCAGGCCCATGGCTTCACCTTTATCTGGGAGATGGTGACATCATGGAGGTGGGCCCACTGTTTCCGTGGGCTGTCACAGACCAAGCTAAAGAAAAGGATTCTTTATGATTTTCAGGGTGTATTAAGGCCTGGATGTTCACGTCCCCCAAGTGTTTATGTGTGTGTAGAGCTGGGCTGCTTGGACAGGGACTGGCACGGGTGGGCGCTCTGCGTGTCCCGGGTTCCACTCGTGGATGGAGTCAGGATTCCAGGGTGTTACGGGCACGGGGGACCTGGGGGTGGCAGGGAATGGTGGCCGTGGGACCGTGGGGCACTGACCTCCGTCACCCCGTCTCTGTGCGAGGAGTTTCTCCCCGTCCCTCTCTGTGTCTGTCCATGTCCTGCCCACCCTGACCAGCTCAGCATCCCTCTCCCCGTCCCGTCCACTGCCTTCATTCTCCTCAGACACTTGCTTGCAGTCAACCGAGCTGGCCCACCATGGGCCGAGACTTCTCAAACCCAGGGCCACCCCTGGCCTCCCCTCCTCATCCTCCAAACAGGAACCGAACGCAGACATGGGATCAGTGGTGATAACTTGAGCCCTGAAATCCCAGCCTCCTGTGGCCTGTGTAGAGCACCACCTGCTATAGACATGGCCATGTCCCTTGGCTGTGGCCAGAGCCGGGACACACAGACACACACAGACACACAGCCAGGCCCTCCAGGACGTGTCACCCAAAATGGGGCGTGGCGAGGAGACACCCCCACGCGTGCCCTTCCCAGTCCGATGACGCTAAGGCCACTGAGCTGGTCACCCCAAAAAATATCAGCAAGAGATGAGAAGTAGCTCAGTGCAAAGGCCCTGGGGTAGATCCTTATTGATATGCATTCACATACTCAGACACAAATTATTATTATTTTTACAAAAAGTCCAAGGGCAAAGTGAAGTCCTTTGGGAGACGGGAGGGTCCCCAAGATGAGGGCACGGCGGATCCCTGAGGGTAAGGTGGATCCCTGGGGGTGCAGTGTGCAGAATCCCTGAGCTTGTGAGGGGTCACTGATGTATGCACACCCCTACAGGCTTAGGGGATCACTGCAGGAGTGGGCCCCAAGAAACACCCTGAGCACCGCCTGGAAGGATCCTCTGTTTCTCTCCAAAACTTCCAGAGGCACTGTGTCCTCCCCCAGACCCTCTGTCCTTAGCGGCCTCCTGTGAGCGTACTAGGTCCTCCTGAGCCTGTGCTTCCCTCCTGGCGGGGTGGGCGTGGGTACCTGGCCTGTGCCACAGGTCACTGGGGAACCCGGTGTCTGTCCCCTTCCCAGTGGAATTCCTCTACTGTGACCTGGCGTCCATGGCGTCCATCCGGGAGTTCGTGGAGAATTTCAAGGCACAGCGTCTGCCCCTGCACGTCCTGGTGAACAACGGTGAGTCGCGCACGCGTGCCCTCCGGCCGTGGCAGGCTGCGGCCAGTGGGGGTCAGTGCTGGTGGCCCGTGATGTGTTCCCGGGAGTTCACGTGAGCTCCCTTCCCGTTGTAGCCGGGCGGGCACACAGCGTGGCCACAGCCATTTCCCCTTCCCACAATTCACATCCTAGTGGAGGAGGCCGACACTGGGGACATGATTATTGTGTGAAATGTCCCCCTGCTTGGCCCGTGAGGGTGACAGTCCATGAAACACAGATGACATGAGCCGAGAGGTCCCGTCCCGGGGACACGCCATAGCCTGCATCTCCCAGACACCACCGCAGGAAAGATAACAGTGGCTGTTTGTCACCGGAGCGCTTTCCGGGTTGACACTTGGTTCTATTCTCATCTTCTTCTTGTAGAACTCTGGACAGGATGGCCAAGCCACGGCTGCCCACGGTGTCCTGGGGGTGGGCAGGGGCAGGGATGGTCCGTGTGTTTCTCGGGGTCCCCATGCGGAGGAGCTCTGCCGCAGAGGACGTGGCCGGCGTAGTCTGTCCAGATCTGGGAGCCATGGCCGGCACAGGAGGGTTTTGGGGAAAGGATGTTGGGGAGGGACCCGAGTCAGTCTCGTTCCTGCTGCTGACACAAAATGGTTGGCACTACACTGAGAATGAAGACACGAATGTGGGTCACAGGTTTTAAGGGGCCCAGTCCATGGTGGGGAGCTCTGAGGCAGGACCACCATGGCAGAAGGGTGGGGTGCGGGGACAGGTGCTGACCCCTTGGCAGCCGGGATGTAGCAGAGAGAGCTGGGAGGCGCTGAGGACAGGGATGTATCATTCTTTCGGGTCTCGTACCCACGGAGCCAACTCCACGCCCCCTCATCTTCCCGGGCCCTAGCTCCTCGCAACACCCGGTCGGCCATGATGAATCCACGGAGGAGCACAGCGCCCCCTGGGGGCCGGACACCTTCCACACACACATCTCACGGTCCCTGGGCTTCTCCCTACACAGCAGGCGTGATGATGGTCCCTGAGCGCAAGACCGAGGACGGCTTCGAGGAACACTTCGGGCTGAACTACCTGGGCCACTTTCTCCTCTCTCATCTCCTGCTGGACACCCTGCGGGACTCGGGGTGCCCGGGCCACCGCGCGAGGGTAGTGACCGTCTCCTCGGCCACGCATTACGTCGGCGAGCTCAACATGGATGACCTTCAGGGCAGGTGAGAGGCGCCTGGGCGGCCTTCTTGGCATTGACCCTGGGTCGTGGGTTTCAGAACATGTAGTGTCTCACATGCGGTGTGAGTCTCTCTTCTCTTGGTGGGGCAACATACGTGAATTCTGCCCCAGTAAGGAGGGGCGGGGTCCCGGGGCTCATGGTTTCAGGGGTCAGTCTGTGGTGGGCAGGCTCCTGGGTGGGAGGAAAGTGACGGAAGGGCATCCTGGAAGACAGAATGATGTCATCCTAGGAGCCCATCAACAGTTGTACAGACAGGAAATCCACATTGCCCTTGCAGGGTGGAATATTACACTGCCCTGAAAAGTGCGGGATGTGTAGAAACAGAATGGACCTAGAGGATTGTGTTTTATGGAGAAAAAGAGGAGAGGGATGAAGGGAGAGTGGAAGGAAGGAATAAAAAACCAGACATAAAATCAGGACTGCGTGTTCTCACTCCTGCGTGACACGTAAAAACAGGAAAACTCACTCCAGCCAGTGGTGGTTGATTGACTTTGGGGTTTTTTTCCCCCTCTTTTGGGTCCATTACTGAGTGCCGAGCCCAAGGCCTTCGCCCCGAGTGTCCCAGCCCCAGTTTTCTGCTTTTGATCTTGAGCCGGACACTCGCTGAGTTGCTCAGGCTGGGCTCACAGGCGCCATTCCCTGCCTCAGCCTCCTGGAGTGCTGGGGCTACGGCCCATTCTGTGCTTTTCAGGGGCGTGTAGCATTCCACTTTGGAAAGGCACCACAAAGGAAGGTTTATCAGAGTTCATTCAGAGGCCACGAGCCCCACAGCGGAGACGAGGGTCACACCAGGACCTAGGATCCCATTGGCGGGAATCCTCCACAGATCTCTGGGTGCCTCCCGAACTGTAAGAACCGCTTGGGCCTCGAACGTCGGGGGTCATTAGCGTGTTCCCAGGACAGATCAGCCAGCGTGGAAAATCGCCCTGCTAGTAACATGTCCACAAAAACCCAAGCTGCGCCCTTAAACCCTGGGAGATTGGACACCTTCTGCCCCAGGGCCGAGATCGAGGAGTGTGGGGTGTGGAGGACGACCCCTGTCGTGAGTTACTGTCACTCCTTTTTTATTGTTTTTTTTTTCTTCGATTTTGCTATTGTACACGGGATGAAGTCCTGGCTTTGTGTCCCAGAGAACTTGTATTCAGTATATGCTCAGACTCCCCGACGGGCACGGGCCCGTCCTCGTGCCACTCTGGGATGCTGAGTCAGGAGGGTGGCAACGTCCAGCCCAGCCTGGGCAACTTAGCCAGATCCCGTCTCAATGGAAGACAATAGATTTTCTTAAAAATAGCACAGGATGTCTGTCAGTGCAAAGGCCCCGAGGTCTGCCGTGCAGACTGGGAAGAGGGGAGGAGCGTGGGATCTCCACGATGGTGGCCTGACCCACGTCCTGCGTGTTGCCCACAGCGTGAGCTACTCGCCCCACGTGGCCTATGCGCAGAGCAAGCTGGCCCTGGTCCTCTTCTGCTACCGGCTACAGCAGCTCCTAGAGGCCCGCGGGGACCCCGTGACCGCCAATGTGGCCGACCCCGGCGTGGTCAACACCGACCTCTACCGGCACGTGTTCTGGGCCACGCGGCTGGTCAAGAAGTTGCTGGGCTGGCTCCTGTTCAAGGTGAGGCCGCGGCGGGTGGCAGGGCGCTGGCGGTTATGTTTCGGGACGGCGTCTTACAGACTCGCCCGGCCCGGGCCTGAGTGTAGCCTGCGTGTGGGTGGGGGGGCACTGCTTCCTGGTGGTCGTGACGCAGTGTGACTGCCGACTGGGTTGGTTAGACGGGCTGGACTGTGGGTCCCGGTTCTGTGGGACCAAGTGAGGGGACGTGGAGTGGCGTAGATCTGGAGTGTCCCCCAAAGCCGTGGGTGTTGGGACACCGCAGGTTATCCGTGGATCTCCGCTGCTGGGAGAACAGCCATGGCCGTGGTCCCAGTAGACCCACCGAGGGCACATCCCAGTGACATCACTTCCTCCCAGCAGGCCCCGCCTCCTAAATGCCCCACTGTCTCCCAACAGCACCATGGCCACAACTCATTATCTCCTCCAAGGGTGACCTCCCAATGACGTCACTTCCTCCCCTAGGCTCCACCTCCTTCATGCGCCACCCCCCGCCAACAGCCCCATGGCCAGGGTTCCTCTATCCCCTTCCAGGACACGTCCCCATGATGTCACTTCCTCCCACTGGGCCCTTTCCTTTAAAGTCCCCACCACATCCCAGCAGCACCATGGCATGACCTTGAACTCAGTGCCTTGTGGGACCCACGCTGCGTGGAAATCTCTGCTGAGCCAGTACCCATGCCCGGGAGGGTAGGAGGCCCCAGAAACAGTCCCAAAAGCTCCGTGTAACTAGGTCACTAGGTCAGTTCCGGCTGCTGCAGCACACAGGCGTCTGCAAAGGAGGCACTCTGCAACCCGGGTAGAAAAGGTGCGAACACCAGCCCCCGTGGGAGGGTACCCCGGCAGCCCCCGGGCCTTAGCACAATTTTTAAAGTCATTTTGCCTTGCTCCCGCATCCAACAAAAATCGTTCCACTCAGCTTTAAAAATGAACCAGTGTTTGCAGCTTCCGGCGCCAGCTGTCCCTGGGGGTTCTGCAGATTTTTAAGGGACTGTGTCACCTGAGCGCCCAGCGCGGTCAGAACCTGCACAGAGTCCTGGACCTGTGCCCAAAGGGTAAAGCGTAGTCGGGGTTGGAGGCGCAGGCCTGTCATCCCAGCGCCCCGGGGAGGCTGAGTCAGGAAGGTCGCCAGTTGGAGCCCAGCCTGGGCATCTTAGCAAGCTAGCGAGACGCTGCCTCGAAATGAAAAAAGAAAAGGGGCGGCTGAGGACGTGGCCACCCACAAGGCCTTCCGTTGAGTCCCAGGCTCCCCCAGGCCTCCACGTGGGTGTGCCCACAGACTGGCCCTGAACGGGGACAACGGGAACAGTGACCGTCCACGTAGCAGGCAGGACACGGACAGAATCATCTCTCTCCCAAGCTGGTTGTGCTAGGGACAGGACCCATGTCCCACGTCCGCCGTCTGTGTGGGATGCCCCAGGCACCACAGCGCTCTGCCACGTGTTCACGGTTGCTTCTTTTGAAACCCAACATCTGTTCTGCACCCAAGGGAAGCCACAAGCATAGACGGCTGTGATGCGCTGCGTGAATGGCAAGTCACAGTGTAGACGCAGCTCCCATGCCTGGTCCTGTGTGCATCACTGGAGCCCCGCAGAAGGCGTGAGCTGCTTCAGTGAGCACACATGCACACACACACACACAAACGTGTGCATGCGCGGGACCACAGCTGTGCACCCAAGCATGGTGTCCGTTCATGGAAGGGAACGTCCTTGCATGGATGTGTGCGTGAGCGTCTGACAGAGCATATGTGTGCATATATGTGGGCGAGGACACACAGTGAACAGGGCAGCTTGGGGTTTCTGTGTGTGTGCATATGCAGGGCATGTGTGTGTGTGCATTGTGGTGACTCTGTGTTTGGACATGTGTGCCAGAAAATTAGATTTTCCTGCTCATGTGCACGGAAGTATGTTGTGGCCGGCTTTCCCGTCACTGAGACGTGACTCCTGAAATCCAGAACTTAACGGGGAGAATGCTTTATTTCCTGGCTCACAGTTTTAGGGGTGTTCACTCCGGAGTGGGCAGACTCCCAGACAGTAACGTCATGGCGGAGGGAGGGTCATGCCACAGGAAAGATGCCTAGTTCGTGGTAGCTGGGAAGCAGAGTAGGAAAAGACCACAGTGGAAAGGACCAGGGCTCAGATACAGTCCCTGAAGTTAGATTGCCGTGACCCACCCAGACACACCCAGAGCTGTGTGCCACCCACCATCCCCTGGGGTTTCCCTGGCCATTCACTTTCCCATGGATGGGATACACCAGCTGGTATTTGCAACATAAACGAGAGACACGGTGCATTTGGCTTGTGGTGGTACACGGCTCAGTCCATGGTGGGCTGGCTCAAATGCAGGGGCATCATGGCTGCAGGGGATGATGGCGGATAGCTGCTGAGCTCATGGGCACCACTGTGCTGTTCACTGTGAAATCCCATCGCATTGAAGGAAAGTGCCAGCTGGAGAATCTCCGTGGTATCCCAAAAGGTTTTAGGAACGCAGAAACCCAACACGTACGGGAGACCTCGTCAAGGGCAGAAGGAGCGTCTTACATTCAACACATTACAACCGCAGCTTTCTCACCTGTTGGGTGTTTTTCTGGATTAAATTCTCCCACTAAGGGTGTTTATCCTGAGGTCCTACAAAGACAGATAGTCTGGCAGATATAGGAGAATGTGCACTCACAGGTGTTGAGTAGATTTCCAAAAATTTATGACCAGAGGTGCACTTCATAAGGGCCTTCCTCATGCGATAAGAGGCTGTTATCACTTGAATTATGAATGCCCAAGCCCAATGTCTCCTTGTGTGGAAGGACCCTGGCCCCCATGGGCCGCTGTGCATGTATGCATGCGTGGGCTCACGGCTGACGGTGCTGGGAAGCGGCAGGTCACTGGGGACGGGACCGGTTCCTGCCTGGTCTCTTCTCGGCTTGTGTAGGGGGAGCAGCTGTCCTCCACTGTGCCCTGGAGATGATCCAGCTGGCACTTTCCTGTGATGCGCTGAGATTTCAAAACAAACAGCCAACCGTTGTAGGGTGTGTTACGGCCACGGCCTGCGGAATAGAAACCCAGTGGCAGGGACGAATCTTGGGCTCTCGGAGGGTCCAGCTCGGCTGTCTGCAC
>PVKB01007645.1:0-30269 GCA_004027205.1 Ctenodactylus gundi
TTAGTGAAGTGAGTCAGAAGCAGAAGGTGAAACATCGAATGGTCTCTCTGATATGAGAGTCCCAGATCACAACTCTTATGGAACTTAAAACAAAAAACAAAGTGAAACAGGGGGGTAGGGCAGGGGAGGGAGGGAGGGTAGGGTAGGGGGAGGGTCAAAAGGAGAGTGGGAAAATCTTTGTCACCTTGACAAGATATGTATGTGCACAAAATCCTCAACTTCATTGTAAGCCTTATGTCTTGCACTAATACATATCAATAAAATGTGGGGGGGGGGGGGCGGGGCAGAAGATCTCCCCATTCCTCCAGCACTTGCTGGAGGCTTCCAGGTCGCCACTGCCCTGCACGCCAGAGACATCTAGGACCCGGAAGTCCATCGCCCCATCCATCCCATGCGCCAGAGGCTTCCAAAGGTTTCCAGGGAATTCCATTGCCCTGTCAATCCCTAGCCCCAGAGGCTTTCAGAGGCATCTAAAACCAGGAATTCCATCACCCTGTCCATCTCTTGGGCCAGAGGCTTCCAGAGGCATCTAGGACTGGGCCTTCACCACACCATTCTTTCCTGTGCACCAGAGACAGCCAGGGACAGCCAGAGGCAGCAGAATCATGAGGAAACATGGTAATATTACTTCTACAAAAAGACCTGATACCCCAGCAATTGATACCAGGGATCCTGAAATAGCAGAATCTAAAGATGAAAAAGACAAAAAAGATGATAACTTCTGGGCCCAGAAATACTTTGAATTAAAATAGGAAATGAAACAGATAATGCAAGAGATACGCCAGGACATAGCTAAGCTAACAACAAACATTGAAAGTAATTAGAGGAGAACAAAGAAGATATAAACCAGAAGATAATGAAGGGAGTACAAGAAATTAGAGAAGAACACAACAGAGAGATAAAAAAATGAATGCAGAGATTCAGGAAGTGAAAAACATACAGGAAATAATAAGCAACCACTTCAGACATTTTCAGAATAGAATGTCTGACCTAGAAGATAAAACGATTAAGCTGCAACATACAGACCATAAAGAACACAAAATAAAGAAGGAAGAAAGTGAATCATTACAAAGGCTGGTAGCTGATTCAAAGAGAAACTACCTCAGAATTATGGGAGTACAAGAGAAGACTGAGGACAAAACAAAAGGCTTAAAGATCATGTTCAATGAAATTATGGGAGAAAATTCCCCAAATCTAAGAAAAGAAATGAACATGGAACTATTGCAGGCATATAGAACACTAAACAACTTTGATCAGAAGAGATCCTCATCACGATACATCATAATTAAAATATAGAAACCCAACACAAAGAGAAAATACTGAAAGCTGTAAGAGAAAAACAGAAGGTGACCCACAAAGATAAGCCCATCAGGATAACTGCAGACTTCTCAACCCAGACTCTAAAAGCCAGGAGATCACGGAGCAATGTCATCCAAGCACTAAGAGAGCATAAATGCCAACCAAGACTGCTATGTCCAGCAAAATTATCTTTTAAATTAGAGGGAGAAATTAAAGCTTTCCATGATATAGAAAGCTTAAAGAAATTTGTAGCCATTAAGCCAATATTGCAGAGAATACTTAAAGAAAACTTAGAAAGTGAAAGGGAGGCCAGCGACACCAATGACCCCAGAGAAAAAGAGACAACAGCGAGAGGAGAATGAGCTGAGAAAAAAAAGTAAGGCTATGAGTGAAATTAGGGATGAATTGATAGGTCAAAGGATAAACCAAATTGGGCAAAACGTTAATAATTAGTGAAATCTGAGTAAACAATATATGAAAGTTTTTAAAAAATCTGAAATAACTAAGCATATTGCTTTAACTGTAGTATACTAATGTGATACAGAGTTAAGTCCATTTAATGTAGCAAATTGATAAAGTCTTAAGCTTGTTTAATGTAGCAATTCACTTTGTTGATGTTGAATGTGACTTTATCCTCTGAGAGAGGCAGAAAGATAAGCAGCACAAAAATAACTTGGAGGAAAGGTAACATCTAAAGAGAAAATGTAATAAAAATAGATTGGTATTTAAATCACTTGATTGACATACTTCTAAAACAATACCAGCTGTTTTGCAAAATCCGTGAAATCTCCCCACGTCAGTATTATGAGTAATAGAATAGTAGTGTGCAAAACAGAATAATTTCATGCAACATGGGGAATTGACATAAAATGTTTTAAAAATATGTATGTATGAATATATGAATGGATAGGCAGATAAAATTATAAACCAAATCTAGCAGAATGTTAGTAATCAGTGAAATGTGAGTGAATAAGTTATGAAAGTTACAAAATTCTGAAATAATTAAATTTGCCTTCATATCTGTTACTTTATACTTATGTAATATAGATTTAAGTTCATTTAATGTAGCAGTGTGATATAGTTTTAAGTTTGTAAATAAATAAGTAAATTAACAATGGTTTAAATGGTTTTTAAATAATTATGTTGTGCATGTATACACACACACACAGATAAGTAATTCACTTATTAGGTCTTTGATGTAAGTTTATCTTAAGAAAACTGACTGATGTAAAGATAACCCTGTGCATGTACAGGCATGTACCTTCCAGTATTCAGCTAAAGCATTTGAAATTTAACTTTTCTTCTTCTTTCTTATATTTATTAGTCTTTTGAATTACATGCCTGTAGTTATTTTCTTATGTGAACTGGTGGGTAAGGCCAGGTTTAAGAATATCAACGAAGATATAGCAAAATATAGAAAAAAAAAACTTTTGGCAAATATCCCAATAAAGGAATCAGCTGGACTCAGAGAAGAGGCATCAAGATGTGACCACTGTGGCCCATTCGAGGAATAGGAAGCCGAGCTAAAGAGTGGTGACTTAAGTGAAATGATTCAGGTGCAGAAGATTAAATATGTTAAGTACTGTATAGTTTCTCTGACTTGGGAAACCCAGAATACAGCCATTCTATAGAGCCACATGAAGTGATAGCAGAGTTGGGGGTAGGAATGGGGAAGGTGTGGGAGGGCCAAAAATGGGAAGGGATTGTAAAGTTGATATGACATATATGTGCACGAAATACTCAAGTTCGTTGTAAACATATATTACATATGTATATTAATAAAAATAGTGGGGAAAAATAAATTGTGATGCTGTAGAAAAAGAAAGAAACTAAATTTAAGTGGCTAAGGTTTTAAATTCTTCCTTGGCCTCTGCCATTGCAGTGTTAATACTGTTTAAGCAGAAAATACATCCAAAATACAACTGGGTTCTGTTCTTAATCCTGCAGGGACAAGATTGAGTCTTGGTTTGTTTGAAATTCAGAATTCCTGGGATGGGGGTAACAAATCAATATTCAATTTGTAAATTGGAACTGTTCTGCTCAGGGGAACATATTCATGAATTAGGGACGCAGGGAAAATTCAATAAACTTCCTAAACTAACAGGCTCCAAATTTACCAAAAAAATCTTCAAAGAATTCCAGGAGGAATGGAGCCAACGGTGCCAATGACTTTTTGTAGTTATTTTTGTAGGTGGCTTTGGTTCAAAAGCCACCTCCTTGGGGGCTGGAGGAAGAGCACAGTGGTTAAAGTGCTTGCCTAACAAACTCAAGGCCTTGAGTTTGATTCCTCAGCACCACATAAGTCAGGCCTGATGATACATGCCTATAATCCCAGCACTCAGGAGGCTGAGGCAGGAGGACTGCCATGAGTCCAAGGCCAGCCTGGGCCACAGAGTAAGTTCAGGAGCAGCCTGAGCTACGGAGTGATACTCTGTCTCAAAAAAATAAAAATAAAAATAAAAATAAAAAGGAGCCACCTCCTCAAAGGGACTTCCTTGACCAAATTGTACGTCTAGTCACCATCCTGCCACACATTAAAATGTTATTGTGGTTTAGATTTGGACTGTATCCCATGCATTTGAATGTTCTGGATTATCCATGGAACCATGTCCTTTTAGGACATAGGAACAGTGTCTGAAAGGGTGGATTATAGCTGTGTGGTGGATCATAGCCATGTGGTAAGACAGGCTGTGGCAGATTGCAGATTACAGTAGTGTGGATTAGATTATATATTATAGGTGTGTGGTGGATTATAGATTACAGGTGTGTGGAGGGGGCTTAAATCTGGAAGGGTGGAATACTGAGGCTGGACCCAGAAGGGGTGGATCACTGGGATAGGACCTGGAAAGATATATGCTCCTTCCTTCCTTCCTTCCTCCCTTCCTTCCTTCCTTTCTTCCTTCCTTCCTTCTTTCCTTCCTTCCTTTCTTCCAGGACTTGATTTGGCTTCCTGTTTGCAATGCTGTGAGGAGCTGCCTCTACCTTTGCCTCTGCCATGTGCTTCGGCTGTTGCAGGTTGCCTGTGAATGGACTGTGACCTTCTGAAACTGTGAGCTAAAGCAAACTTTTCCTCTTCCTCTAATTTGTGTGTATGTTGGATATTTTGCCACAGTAATGAAAAAGTAACAAGATAAAAATTGGTACCAGAGAAGTGGGGTTGTTGCTCTGACTTCACCTGACTATATGGTTTGGAAGACTTTGGAACCAGTTTTCTTATTCTTTCTTTCTTTCTTTCTTTCTTTCTTTCTTTCTTTCTTTCTTTCTTTTTTGTGGAAACAGGGTCTCACTCCGAGGCCCAAACTGGTCCTGAACTCACTAGGGAGCCCAGGCTTGCCTTGGACTCATGGCAATCTCCTGCCACATAAGTGCTGGGGTTACAGATGTGTGCCACCATACCCAGCTTATGTGGTGCTGGGGAATAGAACTTCGGTACTTAGCACTTGACTTAGTGCTTGCTAGGCAAACACTATAACCCCTGAGCCATTCTTGTAGCCCCTGGAACCAGTTTTTGGAAGAAGTTTGGAAAGATTTGAGGATACCAGCTGGCGAAGCCCTGGAGTACTGTAAACTGAGCTTGATGGGAGATTCTGGTCAGAGCTCAGAAGACCAGAATGCTAATAAAAGTGTGGATTTGAAAGGCCAGGTTTAAAAGTTTCAGCTGGAAAGGAGAACTGCATTGGCAAGTGGTCTAAAAATCATGTGTGCTAGCTCTGACAGAAAGCGTGGTAGCATTTTGCCCTTGTCCAGAGACTTCACCTGAAACTGAAACTAAGGACAGTGGACTACTTAATCTGGTGGAGGAAATCTCAAGGCTGACACTTGGGTACTGTTAGTGGCTCTTAGCCAACTCTATGGCAAAATGCAGGGGGAAAATGGCAGAGAAAAATGATATAAAAACTTTTCAGAGCCAATTAAAATGGCCTGCAGTGGGGGGATGGGGGGGCAAAGAGCACAGGAAATTAAAGGGACTAACATTCAAATGAAGTCAAGTACCTGCAATGAGGTATATAAAAAAGAGGCCTTGAGGATGGTTCAGAAATCAGTAAGACCTCAGCCTTTATCAATTAAAGTGTGGGAAGGTAAAGAACTTGGCTTTGAGAGAAGTACTCCAGGGCTCCCTGCAGGGCCAAAGAGGGCAGGGTGTGCCGGAGTTCAGCTCCCCAGAGTTCAGCAATCCAGGTACACAGAGGCTGCTACAGCCACAGCACAAGGGGGCCAGGACACTGCTCAAACCAGTGGCAGTTCTTGGTGATGTCCATATTGTACTGGCCTCACAGACATGCAAAATGCAAGAGCTGTGGGCTCATGGAGGCTTCCACCCAGATCTCAGAGGAAGGCCTTAGAGGCCAGGCAGTGTGCCCCTGGGAGGGCAGTGTGTGAAGTTGGGAAGGAGAAGAAGCCTAAGGTGCAGTAGAGATCCCCAGAATTTGGAGAAACCAGGAGAATGGATCATCAGCTAAGAAAATCTGCAGGTGGAGAGCGGATTCAGCCCAAAGGAGAGAAGATGGAGACTGTAGGGAACAGCAATGCTGTCAGGGTGGGGCCGTTGGAGGTCACGTCTCCCTGCTGCCACAGTTCCACCTGGTACTGGACAAGGAGCTATAGGAGTTAACCCTTGCCTTGCTAGTTTTAGAACCTGTTTCGGTCCCATTGCTCTCTACCTTTTTATATCTCCCCTTTGGAATGCAAATGAGTACCCTGTGCCATTGTATGCTGAAAGTATTTAACCCTTCTTTGATTTTCACAGGATCTCACAGCTGAGGGTTTGCTTTCCATCTCAGTGGAGACTTTGGACTTGGCCTTTTTTTTTTCTTTACCAATTCTGGAACTGTTAAGACTTTGGCAACTCTTATAGAAGGACTAAATGCATTTTGCATGAGGAGAGGGACATGAGTCTTTTTGGGGGTCAGGGATAGAATATTGCAGTTTGAATCTGGAATGTCCTCCTTTTGGAGGACAAATGTCCTCACAGCACTTATAAGCCTCTGAGAGAAGTGACTTACATGTCACTCTGACATTAGAACACATTTTCCAGGGGAACAGGCTTCTCATCTCCTAGCATGATACCATAATAATGCAAAATATTGTATTCCCAATGGTATCACATTCTCACAGGACAAAAGGGACTTTGCAAATGTGATAAATTAAGGACCTTGAGATGGGGGGGGGGTATATTCTGGGTTTTTTAGGTGGGTCCAATGGTGTAACAGCACTTTTATAAGAGGGAGGAAGGTATATAGAGTCAGAGAAGGCCATGTGTGTACAAAAACAGGTCAGAGGACTAGAGAAATATTTGAAGATGCTATTAAAACCTTCAGGCATATTAAACTTACCATAGTTTTGCTTGAGCAAAGAAGAACTTACGAATCAGGCAGCGCTCAAAACCAGAAGAAAATCGGAGTCCCACTCAGTCATGCTAACAGCAAGCTTTTATAGGCTTGTCACAGAAGCCAAGTAGAGTAATGACCTGATTGACCGCAGCTAAGTGTCAGCCTTATTTGGGCATGGTGGTGAGTTGTTGCCTATGATTGGCTGAAACCTAGGGGCTTATTATACTTCTAAATTAGGTTTTAGTTTATTTACATACTGATGTTGGAATTTGGTACATAGGAACTCCAAGTATGAGGAGATCCTCAGGCAAACGGCCTTCTACTCACTCAACAATGCTGTGCTGCTGATTTTAAAAATGAAAGGAAGGACACTGAGCCAGGGTATGCAGGGGCTTCTTCCTTCAACCTAGAAAAGGCAAGGGAACAGATTTTCTCCTAGAGCCTACTAAAAGATATAACCCTACTAAAAAAACCAATTTTATGATTTTTCTTTCCTTTTTTTTTGAGACAGGATCTCACTCAGTAACCCAGGCTGGTCCTGAACTCACCAAGGAGCCCAGGCTGGCCTTGCACTCACAGCAGTCCTCCTGCCTCAGCTTCCTGAGTGCTGGGATTACTGGCATACGTCACCACACCCAACTTATGTGGTGCTGAGGAATCAAACTTGGGTACTTAGTACTTAACTTAGTGCTTGCTAGGCAAGCACTTTAACCGCTGAGCCATTCTCCAGCTCACTCTCTCTCTCCCCCTCCCTTCCTCTCTCTCTCTCTCTCTCTCTCTCTCTCTCTCTCTCTCTCTCTCTCTCTCTCTCTCTTTCTCTCTCTCAACAGAGTCTGTCGGGTAGGGTAGTGACTCACTGGTTAAAACACTTGCCTAGCAAGCACAAGGCCCCAGGTTCAATTACCCAGCACCACATAAGCTAGGTGTGATGGTGCATGCCTGTAATCCTAGCACTCAGGAGGGTGAGGCAGGATTGCCATGTTTTCCAGATTAGCCTGGGCTACATAATGAGTTTAGGACCAGCCAACACTTGGGAGGCTGAGACAGAAGAATTGCTGTGAGTTCAAGGCCAGCTTGCTTAAAAATAAATAAATAAGTAAATTAACAATGGTTTAAATGGTTTTTAAATAATTATGTTGTGCATGTATACACACACACACAGATAAGTAATTTTCATTTTTTCCCTGTTTCACATTATCCTTTTTAATGGAAAGAGATAAAAGATGCTGTTTAATTTTTCTTAACAGATGGGAGAGATTTGATACATATTTATGCTTATTTCAGAGAATAGTTGGAGATATATGTATTGGTTGTAGAGTCCTATGAAGGGCAGAGTTAGTAGAATTTATAGAAACAAAAGCAGATTTATTTGGAGGGCTTAGAAGTCAGAGGAGAGGGTCAGTCCAAAATGGCTCCGTGCACACGCGAGAGCCGGAGACCCCGGTGGCTTAGGCATGAGACTTCAGGACAGCCGGTGCCAGCCTGTCACGGATCCTTGTCCAAAAACAAGGCGAAGCCCAGAGACTGGAGCAAATCTGCTCCGGACTGTTTCACATCACGATGTCACTCAGTCTGCTGGGCTGGGTTCTCTAGTAAGCAGACACTGTGACAAAGGAGAGGAGGAAGCTTAGTGGGGCTAAAAGCTTCGAAAGACAAGAGGAGACGAGGTGGGACTGGGCAGGTCACGATCAGACACACCTCAGTCGACCCGGTGGCAGATGGGGCGAAGTTGCCAGTGGACTCCTGTGTTGATCAGAAATGGCTGGACCGGGTACCCACATGGTGCTTGGCCCTTGTGTGGGGTCAGCCTAGTGATGAGCGCGATCCTGACTTGAACATCACTGTGAATTCTGAAAGTGCCATGTTGCAGGAAGTGACAGAGCCACGCTTCTGGCGGCTGGACAGAAGGACTTTCTTGAAGGGAATGTAAGCGGGCACCCCGTGGACACTCCAGCCCTCGCGTCACATGGGTTCCTTCTGCATAAGTAGAGGATAGCTTGACAGTCTCTCTCCCCAGGGTCAGGGATCAAATGAATGGCCTTGACACTGAGCTACATCCCCAGCCTTTGTATTTTTCATTTTGAGACAGGGTCTCGGTAAGTTGCTAAGTAAACTCAGGTTGAGCTTGAATTTGTGATCGTCCTGCCTCAGTCTCCCAGAGAGTGTGTTACCATGCCAGGCTGTTAATTTCTCTTCTTGCCAGGAATTATCTGAGAGATGTGAGAGATTACATTTGTGTTGCTTTAAGCCACTGTATTTGTGATAGCAGCCATAGAATACTGGCTGAGAGAAGGCTGGTCAGGCTCTTCTCAGGACAGGCTTTCTGTACATGGCCTCCATTCATTGTGAAAACTAGGCAAAAGTCTGGACGGGGGGTGGGGGTGTTGCTCAGTGTTTAAAGCATTTGCCTAGAGGGAGGCTAAAGCAGGAAGACTGCCATGAGTTCGAGGCCAGCTTGAGTTCCATAATGAGTTCAGGATCAGCCTGGACTACAGAGCAAGACTCTGGACGTGGTGCTGCATGCCTGTAATCCTAGCACTCTGGGAAGCTGGGGCGGGAATCGTGAGTTGAGGCCAGTCTTGGCTATCTACTGAGTTGTATAGCAAGATCCTGTCTTAAAAGCACCACATACCCACAACAGTGCTGGGGACACAGCTCAGTGGTTAGAGCACTTGCCTAACATGTACAAGGCCCTGCCTGAGCTTACATGGTGGCACATACGTGAACTCACTGTATGACCCAGGTTGGCCTCCCAGCACTCTGGAGGCTGAGACAGGAAGATTACCATGTGTGTGAGGTCAGCTTGGGCTACATAGTGAGCTGAGGACCAGTCTAGACGAGAGTGAGACCTAGATTAAAAAAAAAAAAAAGTGTGTGTTGTGGGGAGGGGCTGGAGGAATAACACAGAGGTTAGAGCACCTGCCTAGCAAGCACAAGGCCCTGGGTTCAATTCCCCAGTACCACATAAACCAGGTGTGGAGGTGCATACCCGTAATCCTAGCACTTGGAAGGCTGAGGCAGGAGGATTGCCCTGTGTCTGAGGCCAGCACAGGCTGCATAGTGAGTTCCAGACCCTGTCTCTTTAAAAAAAAAAAAGAAAGAAAGAAAGAAAGAAAGAAAGATAAAAAAAGAAAGAAAGAAAAAAAGAAAAAGCTCGTAACAAACAAAAAAGCAAAACCCAGGCAAAAAAGCAACCAAGAGCTGTTCAACACCACACTTTCCTTTCTGTGCTGACTATGGAATTGGAGCCCTGTGTTTTCCATGATCAGAGCAGCTACTCCTGATAACATGGTAATTTCTCTTCTTTTTTTTGGTCCCTGTGTCTAAGGGGTTCACAGTGCCCAAGTGGCAGCCATAGCAAGTAGTTCAATATGTCTCTTTCTAGAAAGAGTATTGCCTTGTGACAATCAGAATTTCTGGGTTTTTTTTTTTTTTTTTTTTTTTTTTGAGGCAGGGTATCGCTTTGTAGCCCAGGCTGGTCCTGAACTCACTGGTGTAGCCCCAGCTGGCCATGGACTCACAACAGTTGCCTGCCTTAGCCTCTCCAGCGCTGGAATTACAGGCATGTGCCTCTACACCTGGCTTTACGTGGTGCTGGAGAATTGAACTCAGGGCCTTGTGCTTGCAAGGCAAGCTCTTTAACTGCTGTGCCATTGCTCCAGCCCTGACAATCGGAATTTTTAATCTTGCAGAACCTGGAGTTGTAAGACTAGGACGTACAAAGCTCTCTAGTGGGTCATCAGGAAAGAAGACCTGTTCCAGGTCCCACACAGAGATGACAGTCTTTTGTGCACTAAGTGTATGGATCAGAGCAACATTTCTAGAGGGGAAATGTTCTCCTCAGAATCTGAAGAGATCTACCCAGTGTGATGATTGCTCCTTTGAGGCCAGGGATAGAAGATGCAGCAACTTGTCTTGACGTTGGAAAAGATGTCCTGACATGCCCAGACTCCGAGCAACATCATTGATGCTGTAAGCCCTGAGTCCTAGGGATGGCCTTCCATGCCTGAAGGCCATGTGTCCTACCAAGGCCTGATGGAGTGGCATGATGTCATTGTGGAATGGATCTGAGTGACATTCTGCAGGGTGTCCAAAGAGTCTAAGTGCTTTTGACCAGATTAGATGGCTCTACCGCAAGCTGGACTTTCACAGGATGCTATTTCCTGGGCTCTGTCAGCTCCCACTCCATCAGAAGGGTGACAATGACATTTTGAGTCTCCACATTAATCCATATTCTGTGTCCAGTGGCCTTCAGAATGCCAGCATGTTCTTTCCCCTGCATATCATCACACGAATAAAAGTCACAAGTCTCTTTTCAGAAGAACTAGAGTATAACTGTGTGTTTCCCATACATTACTGGTGGTGGTGTCAGCCTTGGGATCCTTTTCACCATTTTTTTTTTTTTGAGACAGGGTCCCTCTCTTAGTCCAGGTTGGTCCTGAACTCACTATATAGCCCAGGTTGGCTTCGAACTCATGGCAATCCTACTGCCTCAGTTTCCTAGTGCTGGGACTAGAGGCATGTGCCACCACACCTGGTTTGTGACACTGGGGAATCAAACCCAGGGCCTTGTGCTTGCTAGGCAAACACTTTCTCCTCTGAGCTACATCCCTAGCCCTCCACCCTTGTATTTTATCTTCTATATTAAAACATCATCAAAATATAATCCAGAGCTTGAGCAGTGGCTCACATGCCTATAATTCTAGCTACTCCTGACGCGGAGGCTGGAAGATCACAAGTTTGAGGTCAGCCTGGGCTACATGGTGAGACCCTGTCTCAAAATAAAATTTGAAAAAAGGCTTGTTTGGCATGTGTGAGGTCCTGGTTGGAGCCCTAGCACTACTAAAACCAAATGGAGTTGGAGGCAGAGCTAGGTTTGTAGCTCAGTGGTAGAGGGCTTGGCCAGCATGCTAGAAAATCAAGCAACAGAAAAAGGAAGGAAAAAATCTAATCCCATTACTACTTTCCTTAAATGTTGAGTAGTTCTTATAGATACTTGGAGAGATACTTTCCTTTCCTTATCAGGCCCAGTGTGTTCACTCTGGACCATGCTTCAAGTTTACCTAATTATGTTCCTTGCAGCCAGGAAATCCTGAGGGAAGAGAGGAGTCTGCAGTATCTCCTTTTGTGGAGTAGGGGAGAGCTCTTAGTAGACAGGGGTGAGCTCCTTGTAAGACTGAGGATTCAGGGGCTGGGGCCATAGCTTACCTGTTAAAACACTTGCCTAGAAAGTGCCAGGCCCTGGGTTCAATTCTCCAGCAACACATAAATTGGGTATGGTGGCACACATTTGTAATCCCAGCACTCAGGAGGCTGAGGCAGGAGGATTGCTGGGAATTGGAGACCTGCCTGGACTACATAGTGAGACCCTGTCTTGAAAGAAAGAAAGAAACAAACAAACAAACAAACAAAGAGAAAATCCCAGCACTAGGGAGGCTGAGGCAGGATTGCTGTGGAGTCCAAAGACAGTCTGGAATACATAGTGAATTCAGACCAACCTCGGCTACAGAGCAAGACCCTGTTTCAAAGACAAAACAAACAAACAAAAACCCTCAAGAAACAACAAAAAGGAAAAAGAAAAAGAAAGACTGAAGAGTCAGAATGTGGGAAGCCAAACTCTTGTGGACTCTCACCCGCTCCAATATCTGTTTGTTGTGGCAAGGCCCGGGCTTTCCCAAGCCCTCACCTTGACTTCAAATCTGCCTCGATAACACAGCCAGGAGTTCCTTCTTCCCTCTTCAGAGGTCCCCCTCTCCCCCCTGCTATAGATAAGCCTCTTTGTAACTCTTCAAAGAGCTTCAAAGAGGCCCTCTGGCCTTCTGTTAATTTTCCAGCTTTTCATTATCTCCTGGCAGGGCTCAGTGCAACTTAGTAGCAGGCAGCTCCAATGCCACCGGGCAGTGCCACATGCATGGCTGTCCCTCTGCTTACCCCATGGCTTACCCCATGGCTTACCCCATGCGTTTCGGTGCGGTATTTCAGGGGCATTTCCCACTGGCTACCAGCTCCTCCCAGAAACTATCTACCCAACACTACCACACTATCCAGGAGGGCTGTTGTCTTTTTTTTTTTTTTTTTTTTGAGCCAGAGTCTCCCTATTTTGGCTGGGGCCAGCGCTGAACTCCTGGCCTCAAGGGCTCCTGCTGCCTCAGCCTCCCAAGTACCTGGTGCAGGACTACAGGAGAGGCTCTTGTTGGCAGCCAGGCAGCGAGTAATGAAGTTTCAAATCCTGTTATTACACCTGTAATCCCAGCACTTGGGAGGTTGAGGCAGGAGGATTGCTGAGTCCAAAGCCAGCCTAGGCGCCATAGTGACTTCAGGACCAGCCTGGGCCGCAGAAAGAGACTGTCTCAAAAAAAAAAAAAAAAAAAACCCCGCTATTTTGTGAATGCGAGAGGCCTGGCGAGTGGTGATGCCTGTGAGGACTAAGAAGCAAGAGGGGCGAGGAACCTGCGGATGGGGTGCACTGCTGACCCCTTTGAAAGGGGAGGAAAGCTGGGCCTGGTGGCACAGCCTGAGATCCAGCACTCTGGGAGGCCGAGGCAGAGGGGTTGCAAGCTTGAGTACGGATTTGGCAAGACTAGTCTCAAAATCAAAAACTACAAAAATGGGCTGGAAACACAGCTCAGCGCAAAGGCTGAATACCACGGAGAGAGAGGTGATAGGAAGCCGCGGCCGGTGCAGACACCCACGCCGCGCTGTGGCCTCGGCTGTCCGGGAAGAGCGCAGCCTGCACCGGGGACCCCGAGGGGGATGTGGCTGGAGGCTGGCAGGTGATCACACTCGGACGACTGAGTGACAGATTATTTCCTAGAGGGAGCCAGCGCCGCCGTACCAGGTGTTCTGCTCCATCTCAGGGTGTCGTCTTGCCATGTATTATGAGATACAAACTTCGAAAAATGATTGAGACTAGGAGGGACGCGGGCAAATCCGGCAGGTAGTGAGTCTCGGTTTCGGAAGGCGCGCACAGGTTACTGCCCAGCCCCGGCGCCTTCCCTGCGGGGAGCGAGGGCAGCTGGAATCAGCTGCTGTTCGGGTGTGTGGACCAGAGCTGGCTCTCTTCTCAGAATGGCGTTTTAACAACTTAGAAAAAAAATTATGCCTAAGGAATTCATTCCTTTAAATTTTACTGGAGTTGGAAATACATAGACTTCCTTTTTAAAATTTTTGAACGTATACTGAAGACTTGGAACATTCTAGAACTTAATTGGCCGGAGTATTAGAGGTGGGTGAGGAGCTAGAAAACTAAAGGGCTAAAGATGGGGGAGGGGAGGACTCAAGGAGCTTCCGGATGACACTTCGTCAGCGAGTGACCGATTAGGCCGGAAATGTTGTTTGGGCTTCTTTGTCCAGAACAGTCACCTTGTTATGTCCCAGATATGGTTACATTTACTCATGTCTTCAGCTGATGATAAGACAGAACATGACCTTTCTTTTCCTGACAAACTCACTAGAAATAATAAAATTATGAAATCTGGAAGCATTTTCTTAATTCTAGGAAACTAAATCCCAAACAGTTTACATGACTTAGCCAGCGATATCACTTTCCCAAAAGTAAAGTTGGAATAGGGCTCTCCTAACTCCTGCATTAGGGCTTTGCTCAGTGATGAAATCCCCGTGGCTGTGCCTAGTCAAAGTGAGGAAAGAGTGAATGACATAGGTCAGAAGAATAATCTTTGTAGGGCTGCAGGAAAAGTACAGTGGTGAGAGTGCGTGCCTAGCAAGCACAAGGTCCTGAGGTCAATTCCCCAGCACCAAGTCACCATAGTGGTGCACCCCTATAACCCTAGAACTCGGGAGGCTGAGGCAGAAGGACAGCCATGAGTTCAAGTTGACCCTGGACTACATAATGAGTTCAGAATAGCCTGGACTACAGAGCAAAATCCTGTTGCAAAATAAATAATAAATAATAATAATAATCTTTGGGAGATTCTTAAAGATCTCGAGCCCAAATGCTAGGAGAGTATTTAACATGAATATACAAGCAAGTAACCATTTCCTTTTTCATATATATATATATATATATATATATATTTTTTTTTTTTTTTTTTTTTTTAAGACAGAGTCTCACTCCTGTAGTTCAGGCTGATCCTAAACGCAGTATGTAGTTCAGGTTGGACTTGAACTCGTAGCAATCTTCCTGCCTCTGCCTCCCAAGTGCTGGGATTACAGGTGCATGCCACCACGCCCAACTTTAAATTAAGCCATCAAGTAACCATTTCCTCTGTTTATTTATTTACACTCATATTAGAGAAATTATGTGATATTTAGCTTTCTGGGTCTGGCTCATTTCACTAAGCATAATGGTCTCAAGGTGCATCCATTTTTCTACAAATGACCCAAATTATGACCATTTTTTGTTATCTTACCTAACTGTGCCCAGATTAGAAATCTTACTCAACCAGTAAAAAGGCGTAGGTGTTAATATAGTTATAGGTTGGGTTGTTTGTGCTTTTTTGGCTTGGCTTTTATTTGTTTTTAGAGACCGAGTCTTGCTGTATAGTCCAGGCTTGCCTTGAACTTTTGATCCTCCTGCCTCCTGAGTGCTGCTGTTACCAATGTATACTACCACATCTGGCTAACCAAGTGCAGTCCAAGCCCAGTTTATGTGATGCTGGAGAATTGAACCCAGGGCTACGTGCCATGTGCCACATGCTTGAACTATGTACCTAATTCAAATGTAACTTCTTTTTTTTTTTTTGAGACAGAGTCTCACTCTGTAATTCAGCTGGTACTGAACTCATTAAATTGACCAGGCTGGCCTGGAAGTCACAGCAGTCCTCCTGCCTCAGTCTCCTGAGTGCTGGGATTATAGGTATGTAGCACCATGCCCAGTTTATGTGGTGCTGGGGAAATCAAACTCAGGGCTTTGAGCTTGCTAGTACTGAGTGCTGTGCTGTTCCTGCAGCCTGAGCTGCTAGGTCTCTTCAACAGAGTCCTTTCACCAACTTCTCAGAATACTCTGTCGCTGGTTCCCCATATTCCTCCTCTATTTCACATTTCTCATGGGTTGTTCCAAGTTTCCTTTTCACCTCCTGTCATATCTATGAGGATGGTTCTTACTTTTTTTAGTTGAGACAGGATTTTGCTTTGTAGCCCAGGCTTGATTTGAGCTCACTGTGTAACCCAAGCTGGCTTTGAATTCATGGCAATCCTCTTGCCTCAGAGTCCCCAGTGCTGGGATTACAGGTGTGCGCCACCATTCCCAGTTTATTGGCCCTGACTTTTGAAAGCTTCCTTTTCAGTTGATGGCTATGCACTTATTTTGTGTCTGTCCCAGGTTCTTTTCCAAGATGACAAGTTCCAAAATTGATTTATCACATTCTCCTACATCTGGGTTTTCCCCAAATCGCTGTTTTCTTTCTTGTCTTTTGATGTCTCTCAACCAGTGACATCATCTCATTTTAGTTACAGTTAATTAATTAATTTTTGAGACACAGTCTCGCTCTGTAGTCCAGGCTGGTCCTGACCTCACTGTACAGTTCAGGTTGGCCTTGAGTTCATACCAATTCTCCTGCCTTAGCCTCTCAAGTCCTGGGTATGCAGGTGTGCGCCACCACTCCTGGCTTCAGTTGTTTTTTTAATAAGTGGTATATTACTGGGGATTGAACCTAAAACCTTCACACAGCTAGATCCCTAGCTTTTTAATTTTTCTTTTGATTTTTTCTTTTCTTTCTTTCTTTTTTTTTTTTGAGAGAAGGTCTCACTCTGTAGCTGAGGCCTTGGACACAGGACAATCCATATGCCTCAGCCTCCAAGTGCTGGGATTATAGACGTGTGCCAGCATGCCCAACTTTACGTGGTAGTGGTGGGGAATCGAACTGAAGGCCTTGTGCTTGCAAGGCAACCACTTTAACCTCTGTGCCATTCCTCCAGCTCTTACTTTTATTTTGAGATACCGTCTTGCCAAATCACTAAATTGGCCAGGCTGGCTTTAAACTTGTGATCCTCCTGCCTCAGCCTCATAGAGTGCTGAGATTACAGGCGTGCGCCTCCACTACACCCGATTTATGTGGTGCTGGGAAATCAAATGGAGGGCCTTGTGCTTGCTAGGCAAGCACTCTAACCATGGTGCTATTCCTCCAGCCCCTAAAACCGAAACATTTCCCAAGCAAAGGACTCATTTGTCTTGTGAACTCTGGAATAAGACCATGTATGTTGTCACCTTTGTCACCTGGTGATGGTGTCTTTCTGAGTGCTTCCTTGAGGAGTAGATAATGCAGCCATGACTCAGCTTCCAGGGGTTTTCCTTATAATCTTTGTTCATCGTGCTGGGTCGATCTACCCAAATTTGTGGTCGTTATATACACTACGTTCTCTATTAAGGACTCACCCAAGAAAATTTATGTGCTTTCACTTTTCTAATATCTGGGTCAATTCAACAATCCCACTTTAAAAATAATCTCCTTTAAAAAAAAAAAAAACACCCCCGTGGTCTGGAGAGGTAACTCGATCCCGGAGGAGCATTTCCTCTTCTCCACGCCCCACCCTCACCGCACCTTTTTTCGCCAGTCCTCCCGGCCCCTGCGGGTTTCTAGGCTCCATTCCCCACCGAAGGCTCGCTGTGGAATGCGGAGAGTGCCGCCCCGCCGGAACCCTGGCAGGTGGACTTTCCCCGCAGGGCCCACACCCAGCTCGGAGGGCTGCGGGGGAGGGGAGAGGAGAGCTTCCGCGAGCGCCTAGCTTCATTGTTTTGATTCGTCTTTAAGCCCAAATGCGTTCACAATAAATACTTGTCGAACACGAGAGTAATATCCAGAGCCCAGCGTAAACTAAGCCAGTCTCTCTCTCAGTGGTTATCAGAATTAGGAAGACAGCTTTAAGGTGTAATTGCAGCTGGTGCCAGGGGTGTGCCTTAGACACCCCAGACTGTAGTCTTTTCTGGGGACTACGATCGATATTCCTACTTCTCGAACGGCTGACCTTCGCGAACGGTAGATTTCCAGTCTGCGGTGAGTGCCATTTCATTCAGAATGGAAATCTTTCCGATATACGTAAATTTACGTCCCCGGTTACCATTCGTTCATTCACTAAATATTTATTAAGCGCCCAAAATGTATTGATCCCTCTGGTAGGCGTCTGAGAGGAAGCAGACGAGAAATTGGAGATTCTCATCATAATACGGGAGACACAACAAGGAAAATGGATTTTTAAAATTACATAAGTTACAAGGTGATGAATATTACAGAGAAAAAAGGCGTCAGGCTGGAAAATGATCGCTCAGAGCAGGAGAGGGGGGAAAAGAAAATCCAAGATCTGGGTCCAGGTTCTCGTTGGGGAAAAGGTACACGAGCTGAGATGGGGAGGCTGAGGTGGGGGGACCACGGTGATCTCTTCTGCACAAAATGACAGAGGAGTGTTCTGGCTCGGGCGGAGGCACGTGAAGGGCAAACAGGGCTGAGACGGAGATTCCCGGTGAGAAAATCCGAGGCTGGAGGCTCTTCGCCAGCCGACCCACAGGGATGCTCCGGCCGGGAGCTCCACGGATGGGCGGGGAGAGGCCCCGGCCACCAGCCTCGATGCCCCCAAAATGGCCTCCGGTGCCCCCAACTTCCCCGCCCCGGAGCCCCCCCCAACACGCCCGCCTGCCGACCCGCCGGCCCACGTGACCCGGCCCGCCGCTCCGGCCCACCCGGCTCGCGACCCGGGGTCCGGGTCCCCGCCGCGCCGGCCCCGCCCCTCTCTGGAAGTGGACCAACCGGTAGAGGAGGGAGGCGGGGCGGGTGGTGACGGCCAATGGGGGTGGAGCTCCGGAGGGAGTAACAGGTTGGTGGGAGGGGGAGCGAGCAGGAGGGAGCGCCGAGGGACGAAGGGGGAGGGCCAGGGCGCTGAGCTTGCTGCCCTGCCGCCCGAGCCCGGAGCACACGCCCGGGATCGCCGACCCCGGCTGGGGTGAGTGAATTGGGCGCGGGTAAGGGCATCTGGGGGGGCTAGCGGACCTTGAAGGGTATCCCCAGGAGCGGGGTTGAGGCGAGCAGAGATACCCGCCTCGGGCGCAGGTGCCGAGTTGGAGCGGGGAGGAGGGGAGGTCAGGGTAGGGTGGCTGAACTGGTTAAGAGCTGATCCCTACTCCGAGGTGCCACAGGCAGGTGTCTGAGAAGGTGCCAGGCGTGGGGCACCTGGGGCTGAGGCTATTCCCAGGGCATGAAGCCGTTCCAGGGCCGGGAAGTCCCTGGAGGTCAGATACCAGCCCTGGGGGCAAAATTTCTCCTGGAGACCAGGCTGGGGTGGGGGTGGGGGGAGGATGAGTTATTCTCAGTTGGGCAGAGAGAACTGCCGCCTGGGGTTCGGAGGCTTAAAAGGAGGAGGTCCTTGGCAGGTGCGCTTTTTCTGAGGTTCCTGTCCCTGACTGCCCGCCTGAGCTGGCCACTGGCACCTCCCTTTTGCCTTTCAGATGTCTCTAAGGTGTGGAATCTTTCTCTAAATCGTTCACCTGCAGGCGAAAGCGATTGCCATTGGAGACACTGAGGACCGAATGAGAGGGTAACCCTTGTCTTTTTGCTAGGTGTGAAACTGGCTTTTAGTTTCAGTCTGGCTTTGCGTTCATGGCGAGGAATATTTTTCTTTTCTCTCTTGAAAGAGAAAGCGTGCTCTCTAAGGGAGGGCCACAGGGAAGCACAGATCCTTAGGCCTAGAAAATATGTAGAAATATGTACCATGAGACCTCTTTATGTCAAACTCTGCCCCTAAGCACACATACTCCCCCCCCCCCATTTTATTACTATGTATATATGTGATACATGCATACTTTCTTCCTAGGTTCAGTTGGGGCAGTTGGGTGAGGTTTGGGAGTGCGGCTGATTTCCTTGGTGTCCCTGGAATCCTTGTTACGCCTTGAAACCCCACCAGGCTATGGATCCATGATGGCTGGCAGTAGGCACTCATGATGCAGGATATAGGCAGAATTCTCTAGAAGACCAAAGACTAGGGGAATTACACCTCCATATCCTCAGGCCAGATGAGAGGTGCACTTTGGGCCCAGACAACACTTCTAGGGCAGATTTCCTTGCCGTAGGCAACTGTAGAACCAGATCCAGCTCAGCTCACCCCTTTGATGCCCTGCCTGAGGAAAGTTGTCATAATCCGGGAATAATTAGCCACCGCTGTGTGTAGCCCAGCTGCTTGCACGTGCCCATGGCACTTACTCTTTCATCCTGGATACTTGGGAGTAGGGGGTCTGCTCTGGGGGTCTGCTCTGGGGGCCTGCTAATGCAGAGAACCGCCTTGTCTTAGAGGGTTCTGGCTTCCTGCAGGCCTGCATGCCATTACTCTGTGGGAGAGGAGAAGGTGTAGGGCTGCATTATTGGTGACATGGAAGTGGTTAGGGTAATTGTGGGACCAGGAATGCAACTTTGGGAACTTGAAAAGCAGTGGTGGAGGGAAACAGCGTCTTCCTGTCGCGCTCCAGCCTGTCACTCACTCACCAGGATCTTTGTGCACCTGTTTTTCCTGCCCCTTTCCTTCCGTGCCCCTGCTTCCGCCTCCTGAGCCTTGACTTTGGCTTGTAGGCTGGACAGAGCCCCTGCTCCTGGTTTTGCCCCTCTGCCTCTGATGCAGAATTTCTCTGGTCTGCCTTATAAACTATTACTGTAGTCTTCTGGCCTTCCCCTTTCACTTGATTCTCAAACCAGTCAAGCCAGTTTGGAGGGGCCCAGTTTTTCATTGTGTTCCCCCCTCACTGGCCAGGCAGCTCTAACCTGGCTCTCGGGTTTCTGCTTTTTCAGTGGACCTAGCCTAGAGTTCACAGAATTTTTTGTTTTATTTCGTGTTGTGGATCGAGCCCAGGGCCTTCACATGGTGTTATATCCCTAACCATTTATTTTTTTATTTTGAGGCAGTCTCACTAAGTTGCCTCCTGCCTCAGTCTCCCACGATGCTGACATCTATACCACCAGGCCTGGTATAAATCTTATCTTTGTAACTTCAGGAGAAAAAGATAGTGTAGTGGTCAAGGTCGCTGAGCTGCCCTTCGCTGTTTTGGTCGTTTGCTTTCCTTGTTCCTACCAAGGGGGTCCATAGCTTCATAGCTCTGGTTTTCCCATTTTCTGAGTGTGCCAGTTGTTTAGCATCTAGCCTGTTGCCAGGCCCTGTGCTTATCAGTCTTTCCTCGGCACACCTGAAACTACCCCACCCCCACTTCCTGCCAGAAGTCCAGGGACCCTGTCACTCCTTGTCAGAAGCCAGATATAGCTCAGCCAGTGGTGATGGAATTGGGGCAGGACAAGCTAATGAGTGACTCAGGGCGAAAGGCTATCTGGTACAGGTGCAGAGTGCCTTCCGCCTCATGGTGGGTAGGGATGGCTGAGGCAGACAGAAGAAACTGAGTTAGCATATGCCCAGGTCTCTTCCCATGGTACTGTTGATGAGAAGAGCCCTGGGCATGTGCCGAGGGAAGGAAAGACAGGCAGGCATTTGGTGAGTGTCGGCTGTGGACTCCATGTTGCCTGGTGCCTGCTCTCTGTTTACCTGCTTTCGGGACTTGCGCAAGGCTGGGAGCTGCCCTGCTCCCTTGGCCCCGCCTCACTGTCCTCTGTAACAGAAGGCGGGTAGGTTTCGCGTTTTCCGTGTTGAATCATTTAGAGCTCTGCTTTCTGACCCATCCCAAAGATCACTCCGCCCTCCTGGCCCCTAACCCACATGTCCTGGACTGAAGGTGAATGAGGCTGGGGAGTCACTGGGACCTGGGAGGTGGGGCACTGTATGCCATCCCTGCGCTGTTGGATGCTCCCACCCAGGAGACAGTGCGCTTTGCTGGGCTTAAGCGGGAACTCCCTGACCTGGATCTGGAGGATCTGTAGATGTTCTGGTGGAGTAGAGCTGCATCATGAATAAAACATGTGACTTCAGTGAGCTGGCACTCTAGGCACATCTGGTTCTAAGATCGTGACTGTGTTGGGCAGGGAGACCAGAAGAGTCTTGTTACTAGGGCAGAAGGAATAGCTGTGTGTGTGTGTGTGGGGGGGGGGTGGTCCTGGGGTGCATCCTCCCTATGTGCAAGCCTGACTTGGTTAGGGATGCCACCTTCAACAAGTATTTATTCATACCTCCCATGTGCCAGGCTCAGGGGTCTAGAGATAGCCAGGGCTGTTGTTCTTTAGGAGTTTATAGTCTACTGCAGGAGACAGACATGCAAGGAATAATCATGGTAACAAGTTACAGAGGCGTACTGAGGTGAGCCCACCGGAAGATGGCTGCAGAGCTCCAGGTGTGGCTCCAACCCGGCGTGCAGGAGAGAGGAGTCAGGGAAGGCTTCTTGGTGGAAGTGACATCCTTCTGTGAAGCAGATCAAGTTAGGAAGTTTTGGTGAGAAGGAGTAGCACATGGGGACACTGGGTGGCAGATTTGTGGTGGGGCTTTCATGTTTAGTATCTTGTCATTTCCCTACTGTTTGTTAAAGTGAAACCTAAATAGAGTGCAAACATTTTCTAAGAGCATATCTTGCCAGATATGGGGGAAGGGGGGGAAGGGCCTGTAATCCCAGCACTCTGAGAGGCTGAGGCAGGAGGATCTCAAGTTTGAGCCCAGCCTGGGCAGTTCAGTAACTCAGTGTAAACATTGCAACACCAAAGCAGGGGCTGAGGGTGTAGCTCAGTGAGAAGGCGTTGGGTGGACCACCAAACCATATACACACCAAGAAGAGCAAAAGAGAACACCTTTCCCCTGTGCTAGAGGTTGTACCCAGGGGTGTAGTACTACTTAACATCCCCAGGCTATTTTGTATTTTAATTCTGAAATAGAGTCTTGCCAAGTCACTGAGTAGCCGCAGCTAAGCTTGACCTTGCCATCCCCCATCTGAGCCTCCCGAGTGCTGGTATCACGGGCCTGTCCCACTGGGCACAGCTAACCTGTTTTGTGTTTTGTTCTGAGACAGGATTGCCAAGGCTGTCCTCTTCCTGCCCCAGCCTCCTGAGTAGCTCGGATTATTGTGGGTATATGTCACTGTAGCTAGTGTAATGATCATATTTTATAGTTGCAGGTACTGTAGTTATTTATTTTTTAATTCTCACAGATAATTATCTTGTGAGATATCCTTATACCCATTTTATTGGTGAGGAAGCTGAGGCTTGGAAAAATTATGATTCGATTAATGTTACATACATAAGTGTATATGAGAGTAGAACTAGGATTTTGAAGCCAGATCCAAACTTTCACTCTGTGTCTTTTCAACTGGATAAGTGGTTTGAAGTCTTGTTTTACTCCTCTGCCTTAACAACCCTTTTAGGATTCTGTGGTAAGAGCCAGGCATAGCAGTTTATGCCTGTAGTCCCAGCAGTATGGGATGCTGAGGCAGGAGGATCACAGGTTCTAGCCCAGCCTGGGTAACTTAGCAGTTTAGTGAGACCCTCTCTCAAAATTAAAAGAAAGGACAAAGGGTGTAACAAGGTGCAAGGCCCTGAGTTCAACCTCAGTACCAAAAACAAAATAAAACCAAGTTGGGTGTGGTGGCTCATGCCTGTAATTCCTCAGCACTCAGGAGGCTGAGGCAAGAGGATTGCCATGAGTTTGAGGCCAACCTGGGATACATAGTGAGAATAGAGCCAGCCTGAACTATAGGGTGAAGTCTCTGTCTCAAAACAAAACAAAAACTTCTGTGAGGGCTGGAGGAATGGTATAGTGGTTAAAGCACTTGCCTTGGAAGCACAAGGCCCTGTGTTTGATTCCCCAGCGCCACTAGTAGCGCATGCCTGTAATTCCAGCACTCACTCAGGAGGCTGAAGCCGGTGTATTGTCCCGAGCCCAAGGCCAGCCCAGGCTATCCCAATGAGTTCAGGACCAGCCGGAGTTACAGAGTGAGACCCTGTCTCAAAAAAAGAAAAAAAAAATTCTGTGGTAAAAGTTTATTTGGGCTTCACCATTTTCTGGATTTCAGTCTCAGGGCCCAAATTATGAAGAACCTTTCCTGATGAAGGGCCCATTCTTCTTGGCCCATATCTCCTACGGGGATGGGCTGGGAATGCTAAGAATGCTGTTCCTTAAAAGACTGCCTGGCTACCAAGCCCTTTCTCACCTGGAGCTGGATCCCACCCATTCCCTCCCTCCCTTCCCATTCCACTCTGGATTCCTGGCTTCCTATCCTTCTACAATCCCTGAAAGGGACGCCTGCCAAGTTTTCTTGGCCCAGAACTCCCTGTGCGGAGGGTGAATTGGGTATGTTTGTTTTTCTGTCTGGCACATTAGAAGCTCCTGTCCAGTTTGGTGCTGGGCTAGGGTGAATACCAGCAGAAAGGATGGGAAGCTTGATTTTTAAAATTTGCTTGGAACAGAACCTTTCCTTTTGAGCTCCTGGAACCAGTGCACACCTGGAACACATTCCATTTGCTGACTATAAGCTTGGGCAATGTGGACCAGGGAGCTGGCCCTTGGGTGGCCTTGGCCCTAGGCCTTGGGAGAACAGCCTACTTTTTCTGGGGTCTTTTGTACTGGCAGTCTTCCTGGGCCTGGTGGTACAGCTCTGTAATCCTGGCACTCTGGAAGGCTGAGGCTGGAGGATTGAAAGTTCAAGTCCAAGCTGGACAACTTAGTGACTTAGCAAGACCATGTCTCAAAATCAAAACCAAAATGTGGGCTGGGATTGAGGCGTGGTACAAAGGCCTTCCCTGGGCCCCATCCCCAGCACTGAAAATAAATAAATACATCTTTTTGTTATTGTTTCGTTTTTGTGGTGCTGGGGATGGAACCTAGGGCCTTGTACATATTAGGCAAGTACTCTCACCTGAGCCACATCTCCAGCCTTAAGACTTTTTCTGCTTTTATTTTTTTGAGGCAAGGTCTTGTTCTATAGTCCAGGCTAGTCCTGAACTCAGTCTGTAATCCAGGCTGGCCTTGAACACATGACAACAGTCCTGTTGCTGAAGCCACTTGAGTGCCATAAACCTTTTCTTGAGTAAATAATGCATCAACATAGTCCCAAGTGCAAAAGAGACAGGAAGTTACATAGGAGAAGGCCCATTCCTTTCTAGAAACTCTTCTGCCCTTGTGCCTGTCTAACCTTGCCACTATCAGTTTCTTTCCAGAAATGGGATACCACATTTTGAGGTCTTCTGTATTTGATTTTATTTTTTCCTTTGGAGACAGGGTCTCGCTGTAAAGCCCAGTCTGGCCTTTAACTTGGGCCATCCTCCTGCCTTAGCCTGCTAAGTGTTGAGATTACAGGTGTGTGCCACCAAGCCCAGTTTATAGGTCTTCTTCTGTATTATAAAGGAGCTCTGGGAGGGAGGCCCCTTTCCTCTGGGGTGGAAGTATCTGGTAGGTGGGCCTTGGAGTCCGCTTTCGCTGAGGAAGCAGGAAGGCACATGGTGGTATGTACACGCAGTGTGTGTGTGATCATCAAGCAAAAACTTTAAACTCGTGACAGCTCCCCAGGGCTGTGTCAGAGGAAGTAGATTCCTTTGAGTCTGTGGGTCTGGATGTATGCTGTGCCTAGACCAGCAGGGAGAGCTTGGTTAGAAACTTGGTGAAATTCCCAGGATCCTCCATACTTACTGAGTCAGAGACTGAAGCCAGGGGCCCATCTGTGTTGCTGCTGCTCAGATAAAGCATGAGAACCATAGTTCCGTGTGGAGGGGTGACAGGGCAGCCAGCCCCCCTAATGCTGAACAAGTTGGGGTTCCAGGCTTCAAGTTCAAGTTTCTCGGCTAAACTCTCATTTTGGCCTTCTAGGACCCCTCCTACCCATGGAGCAGGCGTCCACCATGGCCGAGCCGCGGGGTCCTGTAGACCACGGAGTCCAGATCCGCTTCATCACGGAGCCAGAGGGTGGGGCAGAGATGGGCACTCTGCGCCGTGGGGGGCGCCGGCCTGCCAAGGACGCGAGAGCCAGTACCTACGGCGTGGCCGTGCGAGTGCAGGGCATCGCAGGACAGCCCTTCGTGGTGCTTAACAGCGGAGAGAAAGGGGGTGACTCCTTCGGTGTCCAAATCAAGGGAACCAACAACCAAGGGACCCCAGGAACCCTGAGCTCTGATTCGGAGCTGCCCGAGAACCCCTATTCTCGAGTCAAGGGGTTTCCTGCCCCCTCGCAGAGCAGCACTTCCGACGAGGAGCCTGGGGCGCAGTGGAACGGAAGACTGCTGCGTTCCCAGTCGCAGGCCTCGCTGGCAGCCCCTGCGCCTCTGGGCCCCGGCAACAGGAGCACCAGCTTGCTGGAGCTCGCCCCGCAAGGGCCTTCTGCAGGTGGCACCATCGACACCGCTCCCTTGTCCTCAGTGGACTCGCTCATCAACAAGTTTGACAGCCAGGTGGGAGGCCAGACCCGGGGCCGGGCAGGCCGCCGCACTCGGACACTGCCCCACGAACAGCGCAAGCGGAGCCAGAGCCTGGACAGCCGCCCCCCACGGGACAGTCCTCAGGAGGGAGACCGCCAGTCCCCCAACCACTGGACCCCAAGTACAAAGTATGACGACCGTGTGGACAGTTCGAAACGGCCACCCCAGGGCCAGAGCCCTCTTGGTGGTGGCTTCAGCCGATCCCGGCAGACGCAGGACTGGCTCCTTCAGAGTTTTGAGGAACCAAGGGAGAGAGTCCAGGATCCTGCCATGCTGCAGGTCAGATCTGGTGCCTGCCCACTGCTAACCCCAGGCACCTCTGATCAGCCCTGCCTGTCCTTCCCTGGTTTCCTTGCTAATCCAAACGACGTAGACCTCTTTCATTCTCTATTTAATCTATTCATCCACTACATCGATGCCGTTCATCTATATATGTAAGCTACTTCCTTGGGTAAAATACTAAAGAAATTGGAAGTCACTTTTCTGTTAACACCGAGTGTCCTTGCCTCTGCCCTTTGAGAGCCGGGCCTCAGACACCTGCCAGTGCCATGTGCTCGCAGTATGCAGCTTCCTAAGGCTGGGCGGAGGTATGAACAGCTCCCTGGTGCTTGTGCCAAAACCCCACACTTTTCGCTCCCACTCAGGGCTGCAAGTGAGTGGGGGAGTGACTTCACTCTGACACAAACTTGTATTCTTTCTAAAAGGAAATCCCTTACTAGCTCAAGTACATCCGTGGTCGTTAGTGATGAATTACTCGTGATGTAACTCAAAGCTGGTAGAGAGCCGCTCACTGAGGATAATCTGGCTTTCAACCGTAGAATAAAGGTGCTTCCTGCTCGGCCTCACCCTGGCCTGTTGCCCAGGCCTCAGCAGTACTGTCACACAGCCCTATCTACCGGCTGTCACCTCTGCTCCTTCACAAGCCCTTACCTACTTCTTCTAATCTGTTTTTTCCCCCATTTTCTTCTTCTCTTTTTGCAGTTCAAATCAACTCCAGATCTTCTTCGAGACCAGCAAGAAGCAGCACCACCTGGCAGTGTAGACTATGTAAAGGCCACGATCTACAGCATACTGAGGGAGGGGTGAGTGGGCCCCCCACCCCTGGAGCGTGCACCTCTGTTCTTTTCCCTGTGGCTTCTTTTGCCTTTCCTGCTCTCTCTTTCTTCTTCCTCTGTTTACCCTTGCTTCTGTTCTTCACCTTCCAGAAGCTCAGAGAGCGAGGCCTCTGTGAGGAGGAAGGTTAGTCTGGTGCTGGAGCACATGCAGCCTCTGGGGGTGAGTGGCCCTCCCAAGGTGGGAGCGAGATAAGGCTTGAGGCCTTAAGGGCCTCTGGGGACCTGGAAGAGGCTCAACTCCTGTCTTTCTCTCTCCTTGCCATTTATCTGGCAGGTTTCTTCTGGTCCTACTAACTCCCTAAGAGGCCAGAGTGAGCTTACCCGGAAAGTGGAGGAACTACAGAAAAAGCTGGATGAAGAGGTGAAGGTGAGAACAGGTTTATGTTTATTTATTTTTTGAGACAGGATCTGGCTCTGTAGCCCAGATGGGTCCTGAAGAGTATGGCCTGGAGCTGTGACAGTGTGATCGACAGACGGGACCTGTGTCCTGTGGAATTGGAGCAGAGTTGGGGTGCTCATCCTGTCGCTTGCCTCTCTCTTGGCTCTATAAGGCTTGAGAAAATTGCTTCAATTCTGTGTGCCACAGGACTTTTTGTCCCCACCATAAGTAGAGCAGTAATAGCAGTTGTCGTCTGCCGAGTCTTGCTTTTGTAGCAGGCATTGTCCTGGGTAATATGTAATCATTTTAGCAACACTATAACTAGCATTCTGGACCCTTTTCTAATAAGTATGGTGAAGACCAAAGAAATGATGTGAATAGAAGAGAAAGAATGAAAAAATCCAAATCGGTCATCTTCTAAAAACTATATATCTTTTTCAAAAGTACGCTTTTGAGGCTAAGGGCATAGCTCAAGCAGTTAACGCACTTGCCCAGCAAGTGCAAGTCCTGGCTTTGATCCCCCAGCACGTGGTTTTGCACGCCTGTAATCCCAGCACTCGGGAGGCTGAGGCAGCAGGATTGCTGTGAATTCAAGGCCAGCCTGGGCTCCATAGTGAGTTCAGGACCAGATTGGCCTATAGAGTGAGACCCTGTCTCAACAAATAAATACATACAGATAAAATAACCATTGCTTCTGCTTTTCACAATATCGCCTCAAATATAGATGTGCTGTAGTCCCCTTGTTTTCTGGGAAATAGTGCATTGTGATGGGTTAAGTGGTGGGCTGCGTAATCAAACCAGGGGCTCAGATCTTGGTGTCATTACATTTTTTTAGACATATTCTCATGTAGTCTAAGCCTCTCTTTCCTTAACTAGAAAGTAGAGATATTTATAAGACTATTACTTATTATTTAGTTATTTATTGCTATATAACAAATTACCCTAAAACCTGATACCTTAAAACAAGTACTTTCCAATGTCCTCAGACCAAGAATCTGGGATTAGCTGAGCTGGGTCATTCAGACTCCAGGTCTGTCAGTTGAGCTTTAAGCTGAGGCTATTGCCATGAGAAGACTTGAGGAGGGTTGGAAGATCTGCTCCTACTATAAAATGGTTTACTCGAATGGCTGCTGGTTAGAGGCCTAGGTTCTTGTTTCTCCGGACCCTTCAGAGAGATGCTGGAGTGTCCTCACAGCTACCTTTCCTCAGAACGAGTGATCCAAGAGAAAAGGTAAAGAGGAGGCTGTGGTGCCTTTTTATGTTCTGATCTCAGAATTCACAGAGCACCTCCTCCTTTTGCCATTTGTGAGAAGGGGGTCTCTGAGTCCAGCCTGTACCCAAGGGGGCCAGATACAGGCTTCACCTCTTGAAAGGACTGTCAAAGAATTCGGGACATAATTTAAACTATGCCAACACTCGCTGTGTCTAAAGCTCCTAACAGTTATTGTGCAGCAAGTGCCTAGTGTATGTCAGACGGTCTATTATTCTGGTTCTTTCTGAGAGTCTTCCCCGACTCTCCATCTGCTGGATGAAGAGGCGAAGATGAGAACTCATCTTCCCTTTTCCAGAAGCGGCAGAAGCTAGAGCCATCCCGGATTGGGCTGGAGCGGCAGCTGGAGGAGAAGGTGGAAGAGTGTGACCGACTCCAGGAGCTGCTGGAGAGGAGGAAGGGGGAGGCCCAGCAGAGCACCAAGGAGTGAGTGGCATGTGTGGGTGCTGCGGGGTGCGGCGGCCAGACCTCCGTGTCCTTCCTCCCGGGGTGGAAGGAATAGGGATGGCGCCGGAAACTGAAGGGGCAAGGGAGGTTTAAACATAGGACCTTTCTCCTTTACCTTCTCTATGAGTAATGGTGATAATGTGTGATTTGGAGTGAGGCTACCCATTCTTTTTTTCTCTTCCTTCCTTCCTTCCTTCCTTCCTTCCTTCCTTTCTTTCTTTCTTCCTTCCTTCCTTTCTTATTTTTTGAGATAGGGTCTCACTCTGTAGCCCAGGCTGGTCCTGAACTCACGATGGAGCCCACGCTGGTCTTGAGCACACAGCAATCTTCCTGCCTCAGCCTCCCGAGTGCCGGGATTACAGGTGTGCGTCACCATGCTTAGCTTATGTGGTGCTGGGTAATCACTCATGTACTTAGCACTTGCTAGGCAAGTGCTTTAACCACTGAGCAATTCCTCCAATCCCTTTCTTTTCTTTTCTTTCTCCCTCCACCCCTGACACTGGGATTGAGAGGGCCTTTGCTCTCAGCTACCTTCCCAACCCCTTTTTATTGTGTATTTGAGACAGATTTTGCTAAGTTGCCCAGGATGGGCTTAAACTTGCTATTCTCCTGCCTCAGCCTTCCAAAGTGCTAGGATTACAGGTCTGTACCTCTGGGCCTGGCCGCCTCAGATTCTTAATCAGTAAGGTGAGTTTGGTAATGGCCTTTACCTTACAGGATTCTTGTGAGGATGTACTCATTGGATGAGCAGACTTTTTTTTTTTTTTTTTTGCAATGAATGTTGTGTGACAGGTACTGGTGGGGTGCTGGTGCTCCTGAGGTACACCAGTCAGCCCTGCCTAGAGGCCCTTGCTCTCCAGGAGCTTGGTTTCTAGTGAGAGAAACAGGTAGGAAACAAACCATGGAAGTAAGTTTGTACCATGGGAGAAGGTGGCCAGTGCAGCAGGTTAAGCAGATAGGAAGGTCAGGTCAACAGGGAGCAGGTTGCAGCTTTACATGAGGTCATCGGGGTCCTCATTAAGACTAGAACTGGGGCCTGGTGGTTTGGGCCTGTAATCTCAGCTCTTTAGGAGGCTAGAGGATTGCAAGTTTGAGCCCATCCTGGGCAACTTAGTGAGAAACTGTCTCAAAAGTCAAAAAAAGAAAAGGGTTGGGGGGGGGGGG